>CM076576.1:698192379-698389960 GCA_034641835.2 Pinus albicaulis | reverse complement strand
TAATTGTGAGCTTATACCCATCTGATGGTTCGTTGGTAAGGTCTTCTTCCAAGACCTGCACACATCACAATCTCAATGATCAAATCAATCAAATGAATTTCATAATCAACTTATTCAAATTTTACCAAATATTGTGCATGACTTCCACAGTCATTTTGGTTTTGGAGAAATGACTTCCGCAGTCATTTATAACTTGAGCATCCCTATTGGCAATGACCAAGTCCCCTGCCACATCATGCTTAGTACAAGATTATGCACATATAATCATACAAATCATGTATCATCCATAAATCATAATTAACCATATGTTCCACATAACCATGATCATCCATGGATCTGTGTCTCAATTCTAAATCACCATTCACATCATACACCTATGTCCAAAATAAGATACCAAATGAGAAAAGATCGCTAATATTCTCTTAACCAAAATCAATCCTTGTGCACGCAACCATAGATATTATCATAAGCACACAACAACCAAGTGACCCAAACCAGGTCATAGCATATAAGCATGTACATAAGTCTTTCATACATAATATTATATCAAAATCACCATCTCTAAGTGTCATCAAAGCTATCTCACTAATAAGGGACACTACACTATTTGAGCAATATTTTGAAAGGATATCCTTCTCCCTCATCTTTATTTTCTTCCTCCATGGGATGTCGTCGGGGTTTGCAAGGCTGATATTGCAAAGGTTCAACCAAATCTAGCCCTAACTCCTTATACCCTGACCTCATTGGCGACATGCAAATAAAAACCGAGAAAGAGTAGACCATTTTGATACCATTGATCTGAACTTATTCAAGAGTGAAATAGAATATATATATATATATATATATATATATATATATATATATATATATATAAACATAAACATAGATGTGTAGTAGAAATAGAATGTCATTTCATTAATATCAAAGAACTAAAATATGCTTACATACAAAATGGAAAAAAACTAGCTCAAGCGATGGTAGCTTATCTCTGAGAAGAGATGTGGCAGTTACATACCTATGAGTTGTGTTACAATGAGGCTCAACGGCCTTTTTATTATTAAAAAATAAGGGAAAACTCTAAACAACCAAAACCCTAATTCTAGGAGATGGGATGCTAAGAGTTTGTGGGCCCCGATGGGGTTAGTTGGGCATCCAACTTCCTGGGGTCGTAACTTGGTCACATTTTCTCCATTTGGAGCATACAATACCTCGTTGGAAAAATCTCTTCAAGTACTAAATAATTTTCCATATAACCCTACATATGGTTATGGGCCTACTCTGGACCTCAAAAAAACATTGTTTTGGGGTCAAAACTGCTCTGGAAGTTCAGGACCTGAAAAACTACCTAAAATAGTAAATGCTAGTACAAACAAGGAAATTGATGAAACTGAAGGAAATCAATTGGAGGTCTAGATGGAATAGGTAGGTGGCCACCAATATTCACCTGGATCAGTACTCAAGAAAGAAAATAATTCAATCTAAAAATTATGGTGTAAATTGGATCATTGTCACCTACAACAATATTTGGGATTTCATGCAACGTTTGGGTTATATCCATGAATGCTCCTATCATTGTACTTGCTTTCAAAGGATGAGAAAGAGATAAAAAATAGGTGTACTTTATTAGATGATCTAATACTACTATAAAGACATTATTTCCCTTATATCTGGGTCAACATGTAATAAAACCCATTAAACTTCTTCCCAATGTCAACTTTAGGGACAATTTTAGGGGCAAAATTTCCCTAATTGGCTATTTCTTGGAAATTTTCAGAAGAAAACAAAAATTATTCTCTCATTCGGTTAAAAATTTGAGCAGTTTTTACAAATATATGATTAAATGGATAATATTCTCCAAAAATTTACTAAATTTATTAGAAAATTACATGTTTTTTTAATTATATATTTGTCTACATTCTATATTTATGACTTTTCAAACTATAATAGTCACCTATAATACTATACATATGCATAATATTTGAATGCTTAAAATATTCCTGAGTCGGCTTGGTATAGCTAATGGTTGTAGAAGACCTAGGGTCTTAATTTTCTATCCCTTATTCTATTAGTAGACCACATATTCAGCCACAAAATTGTGAATATTAGTTTTAATACAAGTATAATAGCCAAATAGGACAAAAATAGGTGGAGGTAAAAATAGGACAAGTATAGTAACCAAATAGGATAACAATTTAATAAATTAAGGAATAAAAGGAAGAGAGATATGAGATAATGTCAAAAAAATGGAGAAAATAATAAAAACAACTAGGGATAACAAGTGTAGGGCCTACAGGAAATATAGTAGAATAATTTGCTTGGGGGCTTGGGATGAAAACTAATAATGGAGCCAAATCTCTGGTTATGTATAAAGGAATTATCTTCATTAAGGAGGAAGGAATTTAAAATGTAGCGGTGATTGGTGGTTCAATCCTTATCTTAACACCCTTTTTTAACCCCCACATTTTATAATATGTAATTAACACCAATACTCGAGATAACCCACATAGACACTTTGATAGACTTCATGTAATCTAAATATTCACTTCAAATTATATACTAAAGTTGAAGAAGAGGACAACTAATACATATCCTGATGCTTGAGCATAAGTTGTGAGGGGGTAATCAAGGAGGTCTTCCTATCTAATTGAATTTGTTAAGAAAACCACTAATCCAAAAGCTAAATCACCAAAATTCCCATATGTGCATGGGTCATGTATCAGTCTTGAGGTTTATCCTTTTACATGCATCTCAAAGCTTAACCTCAAGAATTTTCATGCAAAGGAGTGTGTGAGTGGAAGCAGGAATAGGGAAGAAAACATAACATAAGAGAATAATAATGGAATGAAAATAGGGAGAGAACGTAGTGACTTTGAAAAACAAGAACCATAGAATATAAAATCATTGGAATCATAGAAAATGAGTGTGGGAATTAAATTCCAATTGAATCTAAAACTGACTGGGAAGTTAGTGAAGAGGCCTCCAACCTTATTCAGAGGGCTAGTAAGAATTTCTAAGTGATTTTTTTCTGAAGCATGGGGAAAGGAGAAGTGTTGAGGGATTGTAGATTCAATGAATGACTCCATTTTCTTGTTGAGTAGGCCAAAAGTGGCTATACCTTCTCTTTTATTAGGCTCTGGCTCAACATTTGAAGAAAAGAATCTTGAATTCTTGTATATGAAGGATATTGACCTTCATAAATTCCACGTTGATGTGAATTTTATTGAACCTGAATGAAGCTTCCCTTAAGGAATTGGATCTGGCTCAGAGGCGGCCAAGTGCAAGAGTGCAGTGTAGTTTTACCTATTGTTCGATGAAGAGTGACTCTCACTTATTTAGTTTCAAGCACAGTTTAATATCAATTAAAATAAGTGTAATTTTATTTCTTGAATTAAATATCAATGTATATATGTATATGATTCCAATTTTATTAATGGTGTTGTTAACATGATGTTGAGTGTTAATTTATTAATAAATTAAACCTTTTGAAATGATATTAGGTTATTTATTTTAATATTCAAAATAATGTGTCTATGATGCATAATTAGTCATTTAAACCTTGTTTGTGTGTTATATCATGATTAATCCCTATCGTATATGAGACTCATAAGATAAATACTGAAGGACCTAAGTGGGTCTTAGACCAAAACATTGAGTCTATACCAACCTATGGGGATGATCTTTAGTATGGTAAATAATGTATAAATTATCCAAAGTGATTCAATTTGATCTTGTAATGTACTAAAAAAAAATACTGAATCCTTATACAAATTCGCGGAAACCAAATATGATAGCACGATCACATAACAAGTAAGAGAAAGAAATTATCAATCGCACAACAGAAGATGTATCTAGGGCAGTCAACTGTTCAAAAATCCATTATATGTGTATTTCATAAAGTCAAGAACATCAAACAATACAATGGTATTTCCCTTACTGAGAAACCTCTTCACTCTGTTGACTGTCTCACTCTGATCCTGCTTGAATCTTGCACTGATCTAAGAAATTTTGGTCCAATATTTAACCTCTTGCTTGCCTATGCCTGGCTAGCCTTGCTTTTTGCAATCCTGGGCTATTTGAGACCCTATTAATTATGAAATTACCAATTAATGATTTTGCAATACCTTCAAGGTTGCATGATGACCTCATGCATGACCTATAAAATTTTCTAATTATACAATTGATAGTTATCTTCTCTTTAACCCTAATCTCAACTAGGCCTTTCTTAGAATTGACATGAAACAACTATTTATAGTGACCTATCAGTTAACTAATTGACCGCTACTTGTAAATTAAATAATATTTAATTCATTGTACCTATTACTACCTCATCTCTCAGTTAGAAGTAGTTAAATTTATTTTAACTCAAATAATTGAGTTAACTAATTACAACTCACAAATAATTGTAAATAGACCCCCTAAAATCATTAGAGAACTCTACATGTCTCCCTCAACTCGAATTTCCTAAGCTAACTAAGTCTTCGTGACTCAATTAACTAATACAAGTTGTCATGAGATGGAATTACAATTTCTCTTCCAATTTAATTAAGGGAAAATTAAATCTGAAGCCCCCTTGGGTGCCATTTCTATGTTCCATTTTCAATATTTCTTATTTCCATTTTCAACAAATAATGATGGAATGCCCAATATAGCTATGATTTTTTTTCTAATGCTTAAGGGATTTAGTCTTAGGAACCTCTTGAAAGAAGCCTAGTTGTGATAAATGATATAGTTTGATAGCTCTAAAGAAGTAAATATGATTTCCAATCTTTAGAATCCTTTGATTTTGTTATTGCCTTGTTACTATATTTCTCCTTTGACCTTAGGACATACCTTAAAAGCATTGTTAAGAGATTTGGAAATTTAGGATGACCCATTCTTCATTTGGATAATTAACAATTTTTGGAGAATGGAGGTCATTGTCCCAACCCTGGGTCACATAATTTAATAAGGGTGTTGACCTGATGCCTAAGTCAAAAAGTTTTTAACTCCTTTAGTGAGTATCAGGTTATCGAGAGGTCAAGGACTGGGCATCAAGGTTATCCATTGAAGCCTTCCCTCAAACTCTCAATATTGATGGAGTCCAATTGGATGGTTAGTTAACATAACTAGAGTGCAATAAGTGACGGTTAAGCCCTTGGGCCTTAGGAAGGTATGTATCAGACTATTGATGTGTTAGGAGTCAAGTGTAGGGAGAAACCAAACTATTATTTATCATAAACCCTTTGATAAGGATAGACCATGGTACTTCCATCAATTATGAAGAACACCTTGTCAATACATATTCGTTATTAACTTTTGAGTTATTATATACCATCAATACATCGAAGAGCTCGTCATTCTAAATCCAAATACATGAACAACACCTCAATCTGACTCTATATGTGAAATTTAATCTCATCTGAAGTTTGGGACAAATAATAAAAAAATTGTGTAGGTGGGCCCCGTAGGGTGCCATGTGGCACTCCCACAAACTACCATGTAACAACCTTGTTAGCTACCCATCAATACCATAGGAGCCAATCAAAGTGTGCCACTTGTCGACCTCAAAGGCACACCATATGGAATATTTTTTAGAAATGAGTTGATGAAACATGGCCCAATGAAATGGTATCACATGGCATCACGAGAGTAGCCCAAAGGGATGGGTCAAACACTGGTCAAATATTGAATAGGAAAAAAATGTAATTTTTGTATTAGCGGAAGTCGAACCCGCCAGTGGTTGTAATCGCCAACCCCAAACCCAAACAACAATCAACGGTCAATGGAACACATAATTTTCATGACAAACAGAGTTGTTAAATTCACTTGTATTATAATAAAATATGGTGCAGGTCGGGTTTGAACCCCCGACTGGCCCAACTGACAATGTTCTAAATATGGTAGGGGTGTCGTTGGGCCAATGACCCTCCGTTGGAACCTCTTCCCACTGAAAACTATATAAAATTTTTCATTTTATGCAGATTGGGGAAGAGGAGACCATGAGTACCGCGTGAGTGAAAATATAGCGGTGCAGAACCTCGGCTAGGGGTAGAACCCTCCATGGCATGACTATCAAGATAAAATATTAAGAGGAATATTATTTGGTGTATTCTAGGAATATTCCTATAGGTAATATTTTGTGGAATATTTTAGATTCTCTGAGGGATCAGAGTTCCATGCGACAGAATATAGACAAGTTTATACTCAAATTACTCAAATTTTGAGAGGATTTCACTAATGCAGTTTTTTTGCATATCTGAGCAACCCATTTTTTAAGTCACGCCCAGGAATTGGAGGCATAATGATGTATTTTTCCATGTACTCATTTTATTTCTATTGAGATGAATGAAGAGGCCTCACCACTATTGAAGTAGAGCCCTAAGATGTAATCCACATTGGGTGAACTTAATTATAAAACTCTTTGTATGCATTGTCTTTATGGTCTCCTTTATGTGTCATCTTCTTTAAGTGTTTACACATATGGTTTTACATTCTCTTTACATGAAATTTTTAAAACATCAATGAAGTAAACATCTCAGATCATGTTTGGTATCAAATTAGTCTTCTTGCTAATGTGAATTGCGAATGTGAATGATAACTAGTGCCAACCTCCAAAAGGGTGAAGGTAAACTTAAGTCCTTTGATCCAGAGGTCAGATGTACAATAAAAATAAGGAAAATGGAAGATGACGATGTCCATACTGATAATGAGAAATATTTTCATAAAGGTTTTTGCACCATGGAAAAATAAGGTAGACAAAATATTTACATATTATGAGAGGAAAATGATCGACAAGGAAAATAAGAAGGAAGAGAAAGAAAATTATAATGCTTTAGTCATTCACGAAAACATATGAGAACCTCTTGAACCTCCATCTCCAACTTCCAATGAATGTTCTACTTCTTCATATTCTTCTCACCATTCTAGTAGACAACATAGAAATGCTTCTAAAAAACCTTTCTTTAAGTTGGATGTAAATTTTTATTTTGCCATGTTTAACAGAAAATGTAATGTAGAAAATTTAAATGATTGGATCAGACAAATTGAAGTATATTGTCAGATACAACAAATCGAAGAAGATGAGGCCAATATCTAGTTTGCATCTCTTTGACTGAGAGGCATCACTCTTGTATGGTGGAAGAGAAAACTTCATAAAGGTAGCAAAAATTTGGGTAAAATCCTTTCTTCGTAATTTGAGTTTTCTTCTGCATTAAGAGCTCAATTTTATCCATTGGGCTATCAGAAAAAGGCCATGATGGAATGGAAATATTAAAGAGAAGGAAAATTCAAAAAATTTCAAAGTTTCATAGAGAGATTTAAGAAGAAATAATTAGAATTGGGAATTCCTTTATATTTACTTGATACCATGATGAAATATATTGGTGCTTTACATAGTTATCTTTAGCATTCTTTATTGTTGTTTGAACCCACTATTATCGATTTTTTAGGTCCCTATAATACTAGTGTATCCCCTTATTTTTATTGTTACTATAGCCCCATTATTATTATTGTTAGTGTAGCCCCCTTATTGTTATTGTTGTGCCCATGTAATCCCCATATTTTTATTATATTTCCCCATAAAATCCCACTATTTTTGTTGTTGTGCCCTTACATTATTATTTTATGTTGGTTCTGATTATATTTTGACCCCTTAGACTCCTATAAATAGAAAGGAGGTTTTTCTATTTGAATCATCCAAGAAATATTCATTTATGTAATTTAAATGAGGTTTTCCCCTAGAAGAGGATGAATTTTAAATCGTTGATCTATCTTTTCTTCTATTTTGTGATTTTTTTGCTCAACATTTGGTAACAGAGCTTTGGATTCTAAGGTTTCTCTTCTTAAAACATGTTGTCTTGAAAATTTTGCTATAACGTTTTCTATACGAGGCCTCAGAAGCTAAAATTTTGACCACATGGAGCCAAAATATTGTTGAATGTTGTGTAAACATTTCAAAACTTGGTTCACCAATTTTTTTGAGATATGATCTAGGGAAGTTAGGGTTTTTGAAGGATCCAAAATTCTATCTCAAACAGGTGACCTAGGAAAAATCGTCATACCTTTAGTTTTAGGCATCGGATTTGAATTATGTAATAATTGGTTGAAATTTCATGGACTGTATCTTTTCATGAATAAATTTTAGGGTTGAAGGTCAAGAAATTGACATGTGTAACTCTTTACAAGTTTTCTCTACTGAACTAGTCAATAATTAGGTCATCATGGGAGATTGGGCATAACTCTTTCTTGAAAAATCCAAATTTGATTTGACTTATGGAATTGGAAAGAAGACTCATAGGGCTACCACAGGGCTTTATTTCAGACCTTGAAGAGCCAAAATTAAAAAATATACAACGGTTTCAATATTGAGCTCCTAAAAATCAAGAAAATGTGTGTATTTGTTTTTTTTAAATGCATAAATTTTGATCAAAAATTAAGTTTGAAGTGACTTAAAGGGCATAATGAAGCATATATATCATTGTGTGATTCAAAAATTCCTCGAAGAAAAAAAAATGGACACACCGAGTAAGAAACCAGGAAGCTCAGCTATTACGCATGAAGAAGAGGAAGAAATGCAACATGATATATCAAATTACGAGACCAAGTGCAACAAATTTCGCTCTCATAAAGAGTAACCAAAAATGAAATGGAACCTAACATAAATAGTTTGAATAAGGGTATGGATGCTAATATGGATGGTATGAAAGGCAACATGGAATATTTGAATAATGATTTAAAAGAAGAAATGGAAAGTTTGAAGGAATATTTGACAAAATTGCTACAAGAAATGCTTCCTAATGGAAAAAAGGTATTAGATGAAACTCATGATGAGAACAAAAGGAATTTTAATCATGATTCCATAGAGTCTAACTTTGGATTGAAGACCCACCATATTCCAAATATCGATATGAGGAATTTTGATGGAAAGGATCTGGTAACATGGATACTACATATGTAGCAATATTTTGATCTCCATAATGTGCAACATACACAAAAGGTATGCATTGCAAATTTATATTTAGAACTCAATCAGTTTGTATGGTATCGACGAATTTTTTCTTGTAAACCACTTGTCACTTGGTCAATTTTTACGTTGGAAATGATAGCACATTATGAGGATACAAATAGAAACACCTTCTTTAGCCAATTAATAATTTCAAACAGAAGGGTTCAATGGCGAAGCACATTGAGAACTTCCAAAAATTGAATATAAGGGTAAATGATATTCCAAAGGAGCATAGGATTGATTTCTTCATAGGGAATTTAAAGGATAACATCCAACATGATGTTCGCCTCTGGGAACCTAATTCATTGGAGAAGTCATTCAGGTTGGCAAGAAATTTTGAAATCAAAATTATGGAACCAAGAAAGCCTACCACTCACAACTATAAACATGGAAGTGTTTCTACTCCTAGCCTTCCACAACCTACAAGGTTGACACCACAAGAATTGGAAGAATAAATATCAAAATGGATTTGTTACAGTTGTGATAGAAAATACACTAAAGGTCATAAGTGTGTTGAGAAGAAATTATTTTACATAGATTGTGAAGAGGAGGAGGAAAAGGAACAAGAAAATTCAAAATAAGAGGATATACATCGAGAACCAACTATAGAGAAAGAAGAAATTAATCCGACCATATCTTGTAATGCATTAGAAGGAATTACCACTCCTCAAACTCTCAAGGTAGAAGGAAATATCAAGAAGAAAAAGGTAATAGTGATGATTGATTTAGGTAGTACCCATAATTTTATTCATTGTAATATAGCCAAGGAATTGAATTGCTTCCTATATCCAGCACCATAGTGTCAAGTGATGTTTGCAATGTAGAAATTATACAATATGCATGTATATCTTGGATTCACCCGATCTAAAAATATGCTAAAGTTAAATATTGAATCGCTTCTACAAATCTTTGCATAGATAAAAACAACACAATTGCCAATCATGTGAAGCAAAGGAAAGAATAGATCAAAACCACAACACCAGATATTCCCGGGGAAAGCTTACTACTCAAAACCCCTCTATCATATATTGTATATTCCACAAGGAATCATGAAACAATTACATACAAAACTCTTCTCACAAGAGCCCTCAGTACATCAACTAGTTGTCTCACACTATCATACAAAAATTGGGCCAATACACAACCAATTTACTGCCTCCAGACAGCCTGCCTTGCTCACGCAGTTCCTGATGAATTCAATCCTTAATCACAAATAATTTCAGCCTTCGTCAACTGCGTTGAGTATCATGGTCATCCTGTGGTGTTTTAAGTACACTTGGGTAGCCTACTATTATGACAACTGATAGTTACACTTCCCTTTCACCTAGATCTCAACTAGGTATCAACTAGAACTGACATGCATGCAGCTAATAATAGTAAAACATCAGTTGCATGTGAGATCATTGCATGTGAATTAATTAATATTTAATTCCCTCGATCTCTCACTAGTGTATCTACAGTTACAACTAGCACAAGTGACTTTAACTCACTTAATTGAGTTAAACTGATTTACAACTTGCACAACTCATGCACCACTGCTCTTCTAACTCTCTTACACCTAGAATCACTATGTTACAACTAAATTCAACCTGCATGTCCCACCAACCAACCTCTTAACTCGAAATCCACTAGCTAACTGAGGTTATAACTCTCAATTAACTATTACAAGTTATCATTGAGAATCGATAACTAAATCCATCTTAATTAAGGGATAACTAAAATAGACATGCACCAAAATAACCTTGTGGGCCCCACCATATTGTAGGTGCTGAATGCACTAGGCATGGGTGCTGAATGTTGTTTCTAGATGCCAATTTCATTGTTTCTTATTGCAAACTTCAACACTCCCTCTCAACAAGAAAGGAGTGTCCTTGCATGTGACATGCAACTCATGCATGTGACATGCAACCCTTGCATGCAACACTTCTCTGGTGTTTATCGCACATGCAACCTTTGCATGAAATACTTCCAAAATTGAATAGCTGTCAAACAACTGAATTAGTATAATGCATCTGTCATCAAATTCTTCTTACTGCTGCTAGCTACTATACATGTCTACTAGATCCTCTGCGTTGTTGACATCAGCATCTGTTGAGGAGGTAAATCCCCTCTGCGGACAGAGGCGATCCCTACTAGCCTAGCAGGGGTCTAGCAACAATCATCAAATGTTACAGCGCAGATTCCTAGTTACGAATAAAAGACCAAAGATGGAGGCCTACCTGGAATCCAATGCTATGATCCGTAGAAGAAAGCGTTCCCGTTCCTTAGCCTCGGCAGATCACAATCCTCCCACGATCTCCGCGGATGGACACCTGCACATGCAAGAAACAACACGAATACAAGCATAAAATCCAGAATACGCAACTATATATCGGTCAGAAAGGATATAACTCGTTATTAACATAAGTGAAAACAGAGTGGAACCATAACCGTAATCATTCATTAAATAACAATCGAAAGAGAGTACAACCAATGTTCTGACGTCGCGGTCTCCTTTGGATGGGTCTCCAGTCGTTCACGTCTCGCAAAGCTCACCAGGGAAAGGGAAAACCTCTCTAGAGTCTCTCGACGATAGTCTCCTTACTTGAGTCGGCCTTAAGGGAAGAAAGAGGGCTCTTACAGCACAAAGGCTCTTGGGAATTTGGAGATTCAAAGCTTAGGCACTTCAAGACTAGCTTGCAATGGAATTGAGCAAGCTTTTATAGATGGGGAAGGAGGGAGTTGGGATCCCTATTATTGTGGGATTGGCCCTATCATGAAGGAAGGTTCCATGGGAGGTGGCAAACCACTTCCCTTCCATGGAACTCCCGCAGCCAAACCTCCCAACTCAAGATAGGCAATGGTTTCTGAGTTTGTTGAAACACAACTTCCGCCATCTTTATTTAAAAAACATTCCTTAAATTGGCTGGCGCGACTACTGCTCTGGGACAGAGCGCCAGTTGGCGCGGCCTCTTTGCAGGATTTTCCCCATTGGCGTGAGTGCTGAACTGTCTGCCCGCGCCAATGCAAAAGGAGATGTTTTCATGATTTTTTGCAAGGAGATGTCTTTAGGGCAATTGAAGCTCATGCTTAGAGGAATGCATTGATGATGGTTTCAAGGCATGACAATGTTCACAGGTCACAAAATGGGTCCTCCATTGTGCGGGACGGGGAATGGCAGGGACGGTGACAAATTATTGTATGTGAGATGCCCCCTAAAGTATGAGGCCAAGAGAGAGAGGGGTAGAAATGCTTTCGAGAACATGTTCAGCGAAGCCCGCCGTCGAAGCACGTACGGAAAAAAAATACAAGCACGAGATCTCAGTACCATGATATATGTACGGTATGGGGCGCGATGGCAAAACGGTACACTATAATCCGGATCACGATGAGCAGGCATCCAACGAGATCAAACTGTCGACTCGGTATGGTAACGACCATCCAATCGATGAGTCATGTTTTGCAAAATGATAATAATCCACAATCGCGGCACAGATTACAACAGACATAATCCAGGGTCTTGCGCTCCATCTCGACCCAAAAAAAGTACAAGTTCAAGCATGCGAATATGTGAGCTGAAGTTGAACATGCAGGAACATCGTCTGATTACCAGCCCATGATGAAAGCTGTTAACAGACGTGAGAGGAACCACCAATAATGACAGTGGCCCTCAAGGTACTAGAGGTACAATATACGGCGTGTGAATCAATGAGCTGACGTCGAACACCCGTAGAATCACTCGATCGAAGGCCAATGATGAAAACCTCACGTCGAATGCGACGAACCTGCTATTAAGGCATGCAGGCTCCAAGGTACCATAAAGGAGTCTCTAAATCGACACGGATAATGGTGAAGTCGACAGTGACAAGTCGAAGGTGGACCATAATGTTTCCACATCGACCACGAGACGGAGGCGCAGTGTTTTGATAAATGGTATACTCGTGTGAGAATCAAGGAAGAGGAAGGTTGATATTTGCAGAGGCCAACTTCTCTTGAACATATAAACGACACGACAGTGGACTTGGCAGTATTTGACATCAACGGATCAGAGGTCATGGTGACGAGGAAATGAGCAGATGAGAGGTCAAAAGGGATTATCCAAACCCACGGAGGCAAAGTGAAGAAACGAGATGAGATGTCCCCAACCCGACACGAATGCAGACAAGTGCCATGTTCAAGAGCAACATATTGCCGACGAAAACGACGATGGTTCCATTTTTCCCCCACCATTTCTGGCGAGTACCCCAATTATTTTTGATAACAAGCTCGAAGGGGATAGCATATGCTTGTAATATAAGTCCGCCTTTCAGGCGAATCCATCCTAGTGCATTTAACGAGTCCTAGGAAGGAGGAAGGAGGAGAACGTCATTTTGACTGGATCTGATGTCATCAGGATTTAACGAGTCTGACAAAGGAAGAACTCGGCGTCTTTTCATGTTTAGAGAATTTGAAAAGACATAAGAAAAGAAAACTCCACAGATCCCTTTTCGTAGATAGTTCCTCAGATCCGAAAAGGTAGAAAACAATATCCAAGAAAACCTCCTAGTCGCGATAGGCTAGGGTATTCCTTTTTCGTAAATAATCTATCCCAGCCCGAAAAAGGGGTAAACGTATACTGGGCAGATGTCAATTCGTGTCCATTTTAACGAGATCGAAATGACAAGGGCCTCGGCAATCTTTTCATGTTTAGAGAGTCAGAAAAGAGCTGAAAGATGATTCCAAAGTGACTTTTTCGTGTATTTACCGAGTCTGAAAAACTATAAAATACAACTCGTTTCCATCGTTAAAGTCGCAAAAACCTACTGCTGCACATACCAAGCAAGCGTAAAACCCATTTTCGACATAACATATTAAAATATTTGATAAAAATAACTTTTTAAAACTCATTTATGTCAAAAAAGTTATAAATATGCCAAAATGGTAAAAATAAAATTACATTTACTATTCACCTTAGTAAAAAGCAGCAGTGGTCCATTTGGAGTGCAAACTTCTGACGGTGATTGCGACAGATCCGGTTGACCATTCAGATTCTCGTCTGCTACAGGTAAGAGGCGCTTCCCTGCTCTTCACTTCCATCCATTTTTTAATAGTTTTCCCTTATGTATCAGCCCTCTGTGGCCACTCTTTGAAATTTTAGGGCTGCGCTCATTGGCGCGGGTATCGGGAACGGACCTGTGCTAATGGGCTCTTTTATGCAAAGGGATCACGCCATGTGGCGCGACTGTTCACAAAACAGCCACGCCAGCGGCCGAACCTAAAATTCCGCCTAAAAATTTGAGATTTTAACCAAATTGAATGGAATTTGAAGCCTACCAGAGATCTAATCAAGGGTTTATGACCATGTGGATGCAGAAAATCAAGAAAAATGGTGATTTAATGGAAAGAACGAGAGCATGGAGAAGAGGATGAACAGGCCATAGAAAGTGAGGCTTGCATGAATGCCCTCAGAAACTGTGGGCTAAAGAAGTTCTTCCTTACACCCTGTCTACGAGCTCAGCCCGAGCTCCTCCAGTATCTGATCAGTATTTGGGACGAACAGGAACAAGTGTTCAAGTTGCGAGACCAGGTATTGGAACTGGAGGTCTCCGATGTGTATTTCATAACCGGATTGTCTCGCAGAGGTCCGGTACCCATCCTGACTGGGAGCAGACCATCTGGCGAGAAGATGGAAGAAGTGATGACACGAGTGTGCCAAGGAGCACAAATGGGATCAGGGAGAAAAAAGGTGGATATCCACACTATCCCCGATCTGGCATTGAGAGTTGTCCTACATACCATCACGTGGGCTGCAGGATCGCAGGCACCGCATGAAGCCACAAAGGCCCAACTCCTGCTGGCCTCAGAATGCATGAGTCCCTTACTGTTCGACTGGGCAACAGCAGTAACAATAAACATGAAAAGGCAGCTCACAAAATGCAAACAAGCTAAACTGAAACAGTTTGGCTATGGTTCCATCCTGGTATCATTCATTCTGGAACGCTTACCAATCTTCCAGAGCCAAGGGGCCATAGTAGCAGATCTGATACAACGCGAGCCTAGAATGGCTCGCTGGGCAGCACTAATGCCCAGAGCTGGAGACGGCCAACAGATGTCCTGGAGGCCGGAGTTCTTTAGGTGGTTACGGCGCCAATTGATTATTGTGGAGGACTGGCCATATGCAGGAACTGACTTCACCGGAGACCCAGATCTCCCACTGCCAGAAGGAGATGACTGGGACGAGGAGTTGGGTAAGACCTCATGTTTTTTATTTTTATGTTTTATGTTTTTTTTTTGTTAATACACATCCGTCCTAACACATTTTATATATGGATGCAGATGTGGGACCTGAGAGACCAGCTGGGATGTCTCCAATCTCACGGAGGACTCAGCTCGCTCCTGATCCTCAGGGAGAGGGCACCGGAGGAGAGGAGTTGATCCAGAATCTCGAGGGCATTGCCTGAGGGATCCCAGACTATGCTCGGCTGGCGGACGTACCGATGGCGTACCAGCGTCATATGGTGGGAGTTTCAAGTCGGATCCACCGAATCCTGAGACGCTTAGTGCGTGCAGTTACATGCTATCATGAGCACCATGCGGATTAGCTCTTAGGGATTATACCACACCTATTTTTTGAGAGACATATCGTCTCTAGATGTGCTTAAGACGATTATGTATATTTTGACTTTATGTGACACACTCCATGTAAACATTTTGATATCTATATATATATATGCATATCTATTTCTGGATGGATCTTTCTTTACATGTGATGATGATTTACAAATTGCGCAAATGTCTGTCTAATACCAAATTTGCTACTGCATCTGTCAATGTATTCAAATGTCTGGGTATATGATGATATGTAATGTAGTCAAAATTCCTTTCCAGTAATCGAATACGCAGATACAGACGTAAAATGGATGGGTTTCTTACCGAATAGTGTCCGTTCAGCTGTAACACTACAAGTTGTGAATCTAGATACACGAGCAATTCACGGATACCAAGGTTTACTGCCTCGGTTAATAATTCTAACACAGCACTATATTTCGTGATGTTGTTCGTAGTACGTCCTAGACACACACCTTGCAGGTTGACCAACTCACCAGTAGGATCATAGATTACCCAGGCTGCTGAAGACAGATTCCTGGTACTGCGGGAGGCACCATCCGCGAAACCAACAAATGGATGAATAGACATCTGCACAACCAGGAAGACCTGATCAGCAGAAAGATATTTACAAGGCACACCACACCATGCATGCACACAAATGAAAAACACACACCTATGTACACACACGACGGGCATGCCCCCCAACATGGTGTCTCAATTCGAGGTGCATGCCCCCCAAGCTTCAGTCCATAGGAAATGGAGTGAAGGTTGAAAACGAAAGAGATTTGAACTAAATCTATCAAAACTCGAATTGCATATGCTCGTGTTTCATTGTTTTAACGAGGTTGACACACTTAAAAGAACTATCCTCGTAACAGCTTGTTTCATTATTTTTAGGAGCTCGACACAAGTGGAGGAACTATGCTCCAAGAACCTGGTTTCATTTTTTAAAGAGCTTGACACAGGGAGGAAACCGTGCTCTAAGAACCTGGTTTCATTTTTTAAAGAGCTTGACACAGGGAGGAAACCGTGCTCAAACCGACTTACATCAAAATGAACAAGAAGGCGGTGCTTCCAAGAGTTCCACTCCCGATGGAAGGAAAACATCCTGGAAGTCAGGAACCAATGCCCCCAGCACACTATGTAAATCGACTCCAATCAAAGGAGGCGACCAGACTACTTGGAGGGGATACCATCGAACCGAGAAGGTCTTCCCATGGTGTTACGGAAGAAGGAGCATCCTCCATAACCTCCATCTCGAAGGTGGGAGGGATATCCTCCGGAGCCTCCATCATGGGAGGCGGAGGAGGAGCTTCCTGAAGTACAGGGATAGGAGAATCTCTCTCCAAGTCTGAAGAATCTGAAGAAATAAGAAGGACATGAGGGGTGTGAGATCCACTCTCGACAGAAAAGACCTGGTGCACCGCGGACGAGGCTAGTTCAACCGATCCTACGACCAATGGTTGGTCAGGGACGGATTCGTGAATTTGAATTTCTGGGGGAGTGGGATCGACCAAGGATGACTCTTGACCAATCGTAGGATCGTTCGGCGAGGACTCAAAGAAAGCCGATTATAACCAGTGGGAAGGCGAGGTAGGAACTGGCCAAGTTGTCCAAAACTCGCTTGGCTTCATCCATATAAGGACAAAGGTGAATGGGTGGCATGGTGCCCTTCACATTAACTTAAGGTGGACTCAGATCTTACCATGCTTCTCTAGAGCCTTATCAGTACCAGTTGAAGACGTGCCCCCAACCTGGCTCCCAGAAGTCAAAGGCAACGGCGGACGACCGTCGGACCATGCTTCGAGCACCTTGGGAATACCAGGGCAGTCTCGAAGAAGATGGTCTCCTATGCACAACAGGCAAGGGAACTTGAATTTCCATGGAGAGTTGGAAGGTTTATCAAGAGGAGATATCTCAGAAACAGTGGCTGCACTTTTAGCCTCTCGCTTATCAGACTTCTTCTTCTTTGTCTTCTTCTTCTTCTTCTTAACCACCTGGTTACTCGAACGGTAAGCTACCAGGTGAAGTAGAAGAGGAGGACGGTAAACAGCGAAGAAGGGGAGAGGTCCACCTTAGAATCAACATGATGTTGTTCAGGCGGAGGAACTGATTGAACAGTAGCTGAGACATTTGGGACCACAGAGGTTGAAAACAACCAAACAGGCAACCCAACAGTTAACCCAAGAAGGGACAACGTTGCCATATAAGGAGCACCAACATTTCCAAAAGGAGGAAAAGGACCAGGATTCCCATCGGAGGGGATTCCTTGGTTGGTGAACTCCGGAAAAGTTGCCATCGGAAACGATCTTCAGAACAACACCCTAAGGAAACTAACTTTAACCAGGAATATTTCGTGGGTAGTTAATTTTTATGACATTGAAACAAAACTCTACCGTTTCATATTTTAAGAGTCAAGAAACAGGCAAAAGGTGACTCTATCATTTTCAGATTGGAAACAAGCGTGAAAGGACAACTGCTTGATGACCTTTTCAAATTTGAAGAGTCAGAAAAGATCGAACTGACTACTCAGGAATGCTAGGCAAAGGGTGTACCAAATAATCGTGAACTGCAATATACACCTTGGTTTTAATAATGAAGAAGAAATCAACCAAGGACTTTCCGTACGTGCAGGCAATCTCCCTGAATGTTGTGTTCGATGTATCACGAGTATAGGGCGGCAGACTCGGCTTCCTGTGGATAAAGGATTGAAAACCTAGAGGGGTCTCCCTTTATATACGTGACGGTACGGGAAGCACAAGTCCGTACTAGCACTGTCTAAAGCCAAAAGGCGAACGATAGCTACTAGGTTTAAAGACGCCGAAACACGTCTCTAGCCTAGACCTCTAAATATGTTTCGTTAGATTTCAATGCTGCCTTAGGTTAATTGAATAGATTTTAAAGTTGATCTTCAATTAGGTTTCAATTTCCAAGCCCTAACGAATGTGTTGTTTCAAAAACTCCTAAATGCAAAGCTACATGCCACAGTACACCATTTTGTTCAATGAAAACTAGCTACAGAAGAGTTGAGAGTTTTTACACAAACAAAATGATCGGAAGACAACCAATGAGATCTCTAATGCAACTAATGAAATCAAAAAAATTTCATTCCAATCACTAATTACTAGTAAAATTGAAAATTTTCAATTTGCACTAATCAACCAAAAGCAAAAGATATTTTTTTTTTTAAATTTTCAATGTTTGATAGCTAAATGCACTCAACAAACTGAAAATAAACGGAACAACTTGAGAAACGATATTGAGAGAGAAAAACGAACAAATTTCACTCAATGACACAAGCAATCAGATCCCAAATCGACCAAAGTCTCTCAAAACCAAGAAAAAGACTCAAAGGCTCCAATGGACCGCGTGATCTAGGCCCAAAGCAAGACCAAACGAAATTTGAATGAAGAAATGAGTAATCACCAAAAAAATCGCAACAAAACAGTGAACAACTACTAAAAGAATGCAGAGGAGCAATCAAAGAGCTGACTGGATAAACGAAACACCAAAACTCCCAAGGAGGGCTCGATACACAAAGCCACTAGATGCCCTAGGGCTTAAAACGTGAAATCGATAGATAAAAGCAAACAACCAAGGGACGAGGGCAAATTCCCAGTCAAACAACACCCCAACACACTCAGGTAGTTGAAAAATCAAGAAGAAAAGCACTAACCAGACCCAGAGAGCTCAAAACTGAGCAAACTCAAAAACCCTACAGGAGTGGCGCGACTGTAAGGCTGCAACTGGCACCAGAAAGCAATTGGCGCGGGCTATACAAAAGCAACATGCGCCAATTGGCGCGACTGTCAGGCTTAAAAGCGCGCCAGTCGAGTTTCTCAGCCAAAAACAAGAAAGAACTACTCCAGAAGAAGATCAATGTAAACTAAGCAAAACAAGAAGCAAAAAACAGCGAAAGAACCCAGCCCAGAAGGCTAACCAAGAAAGGAAAATCATAAAACAATCAAAACGAGACAATTCAAACGAGACAGTGAAATCTAGACGATCCCCAGCGGAGTCGCCAAATTTTTGAGGAGGTAAATCCCCTCTGCGGACAGAGGCGATCCCTACTAGCCCAGCAGCGGTCTAGCAACAATCATCAAATGTTACAGCGCAAGTTCCTAGTTACGAATAAAAGACCAAAGATGGAGGCCTACCTGGAATCCAATGCTATGATCCGTAGAAGAGAGTGTTCCCGTCCCTCGGCCTCGGTAGATCACGATCCTCCCACGATCTCCGCGGATGGACACCTGCACATGCAAGAAACAACACGAATACAAGCATAAAATCCATAATACGCAACTATATATCAGTCAGGAAGGATATAACTCGTTATTAACATAAGTGAAAACAGAGTGGAACCATAACCGTAATCATTCATTAAATAACAATCGAAAGAGAGTACAACCAATGTTCTGACACCGCAGTCTCCTTCGGATGGGTCTCCAGTCGTTCACGTCTTGCAAAGCTTGCCAGGGAAAGGGCAAACCTCTCTAGAGTCTCTCGACGATAGTCTCCTTACTTGAGTCGGCCTTAAGGGAAGAAAGAGGGCTCTTACAGCACAAAGGCTCTTCGGACTATGGAGATTCAAAGCTTAGGCACTTCAAGACTAGCTTGCAATGGAATTGAGCAAGATTTTATAGATGGGGAAGGAGGGAGTTGGGATCCCTATTATTGTGGGATTGGCCCTATCATGAAGGAAGGTTCCATGAGAGGTGGCAAACCACTTCCCTTCCATGTAACTCCCGCAGCCAAACCTCCCAACTCAAGATAGGCAATGGTTTCTGAGTTTGTTGAAACACAACTTCCGCCATCTTTATTTAAAAAACACTCCTTAAATTGGCTGGCGCGACTGCTGCTCTGGGACAGAGCGCCAGTTGGCGCGGCTTCTTTGTAGGATTTTCCCCATTGGCGCGAGTGATGAACTGCCTTCCCGCGCCAATGCAAAAGGAGATGTTTTCATGATTTTTTGCAAGGAGATGTCTTTAGGGCAATTGAAGCTCATGTTTAGAGGAATGCATTGATGATGATTTCAAGGAATGACAATGTTCACAGGTCACAAAATGGGTCCTCCATTGTGCGGGACGGGGAATGGTAGGGACGGTGACAAATTACTGTGTAACAGCATCCATGCACTCTGCACTTGTTTCCAACTCTAATCTGCGCTTTAGTATCTGACACTGTCAATTTGATTCCATGTCTTCCTAACATCTGACTACATCAATCTAATTGATCCTGCTACTGCTTCTCTATGGGCTTCTCGTAGCCAAGTTCGATCCATGAGACCCACCATCTCTAAGATCCTGCCCAAATTTCTTCTTGGTATTATCCATGCATGTTTCCCCACCTCACACCTGGAGGTATAGTTGCATGCACTCCCTCTACCCATCTGGCTCTAAATTTCTCAGCATGAGTGGTTGCTCCCACTCCATGATCCTTCGCATGTGGTTGCTTGATCCAGGGTAAATTCTTGATACCCTTAACCAAGACCTTTTACTTTGGGTATGTGTTATAATTTCATTTAATCAAAGCGTTAATGAAAATTAATGAAAAACTACATGTTGTAAAGAATAGGAACATAACATGTCAAGATCAGCAATCATAAGAACACGTTGTTTGATAACGGAGTTCGTCTAGGAGGGACTACATCTCTGGGCCTCAATGTCAAGATGGTGTAGGCTGTTGCATTAAGTGTTGTAAAGAAGAATATGTACATGGATGGTGTTTTCTCTGTCATAAAAGGAAAATTCCTTCATGCAGGAGTGGTTGGACCTCTCCACGATATGTTCCACTATTGTAACTCCCATCCATAAAAATGACTCCTATCAGTATGACAATAACTCACTCATAATGACTATAAGTATCCCTCCAATATGGAAAACAAAGGGATCTCAAACGAAATACATGTGACAATGAGTATCCCGCCAACATGGCAGCCAAGGGATCTCAAACAACATACATATCCATGATAGAAAGTACATCTCTCATCAAGACCAAAAACAAGATCCCACATCAAACATCAACAAGGATCTATACAGCACAATGCATCTTGGAGACAAAAAGACAAAGAAGTACATGAAATCAACTCATCATATACCTCACGATGAAGATGACTGAATAATGAACTACTCTGCTACTGGATCTGAAATCACCATCACAATCGTGGCGTCGAAAGGTGTGAAATCAACTACCCACTTGCTGAATGCTGACACCTACAACTTCACTTCAAAAAGTGGCCGAAAAATATAGAGCTCAGATGGAAAAATCTGAATATGCCATCAGATTCGTGACATAGAATAATGGAAAATCGACTGTCAAATTTTTGAATTCTGACAAAGTGAAAATATGGGGCAAAAAGGAATCTTTTAGATTCCCCCTAGATTCCTCAAAGATGTTGCTCCATGAGTGGACTAGAAAGCTGCAACTCAAAAGGCAAACTCGACCTTGCCATTGCATTCCCTACGAAAAATCGTGAAAAATGACTATAAACTTCACTATATTCCGACATGGAGAAAAATTACCTCCCCAGGAAAATTTCAAGGCTCATAGTTCTGCTCCCTATTTTTGGGCCTGCTCATGGTTCCACCTGTAATAAAAAATCCATGCCTCAATCTGCGTTCGCACTCCTGCTCTACCTTGGCCTGGGTGCACTTGGGGGGATCGGGCCCACATTGGGCAGCCTGCACCTTAACTTTCGTCGTTCGATACACCGCATTTAAGTGGGTTGTTATGATAGCACTACCGCATGGAGGCGGGATAGCCCTCGTGGTTGGCTCGAGCTCGATACCTGATAGTACGTTGTTTACGTTTATGTAAATGGAGTGTTGGTTGGGGTGGGTTGACCGCCGACCACCCCACCATATATTACATATATGGTTTATTTATGTGCCATGTAATATGGTGGTGAGCGGAGGGTCCGGCAGGGGTCATGACCCGTCGACCCATATACACCATATTTTTTTATGTGCGGTGATGGTGTGGTGGGGTTGGGGGCCCACAGCCCTTTTTTTTAATTTTTTTTTTGTTTAAATAAAAAAATATGCACATTTTTTAAAATCCTGAAAATAGGCGTTAGTGGGCCTTTTAAGTGTCCCACAATTTCACCCGAAATCCGGCCAGATTTTGGCAAAATTGCGCCTTTTTTAAGCCTGACTAGTTACCAAGTCAACCCAAAAATTTGACTTCTCCTAACCTCTCCATATGGATTCGGAATTGAGTGTCGTCTATGCCATTGGAATCAGAAAGACAGGATCTTCAATTTGAACCCAGTTCAAGAGAATTCCAAACACTTTTATTTTTGAGCTCCCCTCAGCCCTCTTTGTCCTATGTGTGTCTCTAGAGACACCTGGATCAATCCTCCCCACTTAGGAGCTTTTTTTCCTCCAAAAACATCAACAAGAATATGCAACTGTTGTGTACTATGGCTGCGCCAAAAGCATCCTGAAAAAGGTCACCCTTCCATCTCCTTCACCTTGTCCTTCGGAGCCTTAAGTGATGAACCAACACCTGCCCCTTCTGCAAACCTGTAGTACAATCTCCTGCAAATTACATGCTTAAATTGACCAACTATGACCCAAAACATTTCCATACATGCCACAAGTTTATAAAATGTACTCGGTGGTCAAGTTTACATCAAGTGAAAATCACACCCCAACTATCATTATAAGACAAGACATCATTGTCATATTTCAAAGTGATGGCAAAGACATCATCACTTTTACATGAAAAAAATGCATCACACGCTTTATAACACAAGGCCAAAATATCATTGTTGCTTAAACAAGTGACGAAAAAACACATCATCACTTTTACAATGTAACATGCAACAAATGATTTACAAAAATAAGGCCATGACCAGCTAACATATCTAGAAAAACCCCTCTTTAGCAAAGTGAATGGGATATTCCCTTGTGGTGAATTCGCTTGTCGATCAAATATTTCGAATAGTTCATGCACGGGCGCTTTTTCTTTAAGGCGCTGCTCTAGATGGAGTCTTTAGCACATGGCTCTTTGATGGCCACTTTGGTCACAATGAGTGCAAAAGGTCTTTCTCCTCCAAACCTTCTTAATCGATTCCTTTCCTTTTTGTGGAGAAGGCCTTCCATGCCTCATCCTCCTTTGTGTTACCATTCTTTTTCAACACTTAGAAAACACATGGTTATGTAAACCATAAAAATGGCACATTTTGCGATGCCGTGATTTACAACCGTGGTTATCAACATTCCTATAATCAAAATGCACTCTGGAATAATGAGACTTATTATACCTTCTCTGGTGATCTCTGGTGCGATCATGGTGATGGGAGCTCGCCTTAGCTCTTTCACTGCAACATGCATTACCATGGAACGATGGAAAAGTGTCCCCATCATTTCTCTTCCCTGGAGAGTTCATCAATTTCTGTTTGTTTTTTATGTCCTTCGAACATCCTCCTTCAGTGTACCCCAAACCTGCATAGTGAGGTCTCTGCACAACCTCCAATGGTTGGGTTATGACTTGGAAATGAACGCCAAGTCCTCCTCCTTTGTACCCCATCTTGGTGAGGAGTCTCATGACGGTTCCTGAAATGGGTATCTCCACACTTCCAACAGAAATGATATCATGTGAAGAAACTGAAGAGAAATCAACACTTTTTACCTTAGTTGTCGATTGCGGAATAGGTGAAGAAGGCTTCTATAAGCTTTCGTTGTGCTTCACTTCCTTCAAGGCCCCTGTCACGGCTTGTAGCTGAAGCTGCAAATATTTCTTCTCCTCCTTATCTTCCTATATGAATGCCTTCAATGCATCATGATCTACTTGAAGAATTTCATTGTTGCGCTTCAATTCTTCCCACGCCTATGTCATGGCTTGCAACTGAAGCTACAATCGATGTTTTTCCTCCTTCTCTTCTTGTAGGAGTGCCTTCAATTCATCGTTCTCTGCTACTTGTTTTTCATAAGCCTCGTACAACCTGTCCGCTTTCTCGGACACCCTAAGCGTGGTCTCGTACATGTCCTTGACATTCTCCATGGCTCAACTCAACGAACGTTCAATAGTTCATGCCTGCAATCCAATCAGCAAGAAGACCTACTCTGATAAAACTTGATCCAGGGTAAATTATTGATACCCTCAACAAAGACCTTTTACTTTGGGTGATGTGTTAGAATTGAATTTAATCAAATCATTAATGAACATTAATGAACAAATGCATGTTGTAAAGAAGAGGAACATAACATGTCAAGATCAGTAATCATAAGAACATGTTGTTTGATAATGGAGTTCGTCCATGAGGGACTACATCTCTGGGCCTTGGTGTCAAGGTGTAGGCCGTTGCATTGAGTGTTGTAAAGAAAAAGATGTACATGGATGTTGTTTTCTCTGCCGTACAAGGGAAATTCCCTCACGCAAGAGTGGCTAGACCTTTCCACGAGATGTTCCACTACCGGAACTCTCATCCATAAAAAGGACTCCTAACAATATGAAAATAACTCACACATAATGACTATGAGTATCCCGCCAACATGGAAAAAAAAGGGATCTCAAACAACATACATGTGACAATGAGTATCCTGCCAACATGGCAGCAAAGGGATCTCAAACAACATACATATCCATGATATAAAGTAAATCTCTCATCAAGAACAAAAACAAGACCCCACATCAAACATCAATAGGGATCTGTACAGAACAATGCATCTCATAGACAAAAATACAAAGGAGTACATGAAATCATCTCATCATATACCTCACGTTGAAGATGACTAAAGAATGAGTTTCTCTGATGTTGGATCTGAAATCACCATCACAATCATGGTGTCTAAAGGTGTGAAATTGATTGCTCACTTGTTGAATGTTAACACCTGCAACCTCACTTCAAAAAGTGGCTGAATAATATAAATCTCGGATGGAAAATCTGAATATGCCATCAGATTCGTGACATCGAATAGTGCAAAATCGACTGTCAAATTTCTGAATTCTAACAAAGTGAAAATCTGGGGCAAAAAGGAATATTTTAGATTCCCCCTAGATTCCTCAAAGATGTTGCTCCATGGGTGGACTAGAAATATTTGACTCAAAAGGCGAATCTAACCTTGCCATTGCATTCCCTGTGAAAAACCGTGAAAAATTCCTATAAACTTCACTATATTCCGACATGGAGAAAAATTACCTCCCTGAGAAAAATTCAAGCCTTATGGTTCTGCTCCCTGTTTCTAGGCCTGCTCATGGTTCCGCCTGTAATAAAAAATTCATGCCTCGATCTACATGCGCACTCCTACTTTTCCCTGGCCTGGGCGCACTTCTAAATGATAAGTTTATATAAAACTTTCACTGGCGGAGTTTACAAATCCCACCATTGGGCGCGTTGGTAAAAATTAGCAATCGTTGGAGGGAAGTGGGGTGGTCAAACCCCGACCCCTCCATGATTAGCCGCGGTTTTTTTTTTTAATTAACAGTGGCATATTTTTTTAGACCCTGGAGCATTAATCTTTATGGTACATTGGGGGGACCGGGGCCGCATTGGGCAGCCTGCCCCTTAACTCTCGTCGTTTGATACAGCGCATTTAAGTGGGGTTGTTATGATGGCACTGCCGCACAGAGGCGAGCCATCCCTTGTGGCTAGCGTGGGCTCGATACCCGCTAGTCCATTGTTTACATTTATGTAAATGGAAAGTTGGTTGGGGTGGGTAGACCACCGACCACCCCACCATATATTACATATATGGTTTATTTATGTGCCATGTAATATGGCCGTGAGCAGAGGGTCTGGTGGGGGTCATGGCCCACTAGCCCATATAACCATATTTTGTTATGTGCGGTTTTTTTAAAAAAAAAATTTGTTTAAATAAAACAATATGCACATTTTTTAAAATCCCAAAAATAGGTGTTAGTGGGCATTTTAAGTGTCCCACAATTTCGCCTGGAATCTAGTCGAAGCTGACCTGAATCCGATTGCTAGATTTCCGCAAAATTGTGCATTCTTTAAGCCTGCCCAGTCACCAAGTCAACCCAAAACTTTGACTGCTCCTAAATTCTCCATACAAACTCAGAATTGAGTGTCTTCTACATCGTTGGAATCAGAAAGATGATATCTTCAATCTGAACATGGTTCGAGAGAAATCCAAACACTTTGATTTTTTAGCTTCGCTCAACCCTCTTTGTCCTGTGTGTGTCTCTGGAGCCACCTGGATCACTACTCCACATCTTGAGGTTCATTCTTACCTACATGTAAATCTAGCTCCCTCTCAAGCGTCAATTGCATGGCTTTCTCACACTTCCCAATGGTTGGAAGCTCTGTATAAATCGCATATACATCAAGTCTATAGAGATTATTCACAAGAATCCCAATCTTCTTGGCTTGCCCTATTGATTTGTGTTTAGGGAACACCTTTCCTTTTCCAACTAGCGCACATTGTAATTGTCCCACCATTGCAAAAGTTTCTAACAAAAGAGATGATTTTAAATCGACGATATCACCCTCATCCGAGCTCTAATTCAACCGATTTTTTTTTCAATTTGGGTATTTTTTTGCAAGGAATCCAAATATTCTTTTTTGTTTTGAAAATTTTGCATCAAAATTTTCATATATTATCTGCAAACTCGTGCACCCAAATAACTCATGCTCTCATACCATGTAGAAAATTTATAACACGGCTCTGATACCATGTAGAAATTATACAATTTACATGTATATATTGGATTAACCCGGTCTAACAATATGCTAAAGTTAAATATGAATCGCTTCTAAAAATATTTGCGGAATTAAAAACAACACAATTTCCAATCACATGAAGCAAAGGAAATAATAGATCAAAACCACAACACCAGATATTCTTGGGGAAAGCTTACTACTCAAAACCCCTCCATCATATATTGTATATTCCACAAGGAATCATGAAACAATTACATATAAAACTATTCTCTCAAGAGCCCTTAGCACATCAGCTAATTGTCTCACACTGTCATACAAAAATTGGGCCAATACATAGCCAATTTACTGCCTCCAGATAGCCTGCCTTGCTCACACAGTTCCTGATGAATGCAATCCTAAATCACAAATAATTTCATCCTTCCTCAACTACGCTAAGTATCATGGGCATCCTGTGGTGTTTTAACTACACCTGGGTAGCCTGTTAATATCACAAATGATAGTTACACTTCCCTTTCACCTAGATATCAACTAAGTCTCCACTAGAACTGACATGCATGCAACTAATAATAGTAAAACATTAGTTGCATGTGAGATCACTGCATGTGAATTAATTAATATTAGTTCACTTGATCTCTCACTAGTGTATCTGCAGTTACAACTAGCACAACTGACTTTAACTCACCTAACTGAGTTACACTGATTTACAACTTTCACAACTCATGCACCACTGCACTTCCAACTCTATTACAACTAGAATCACTATATCACAACTAAATTCAACTTGCATGTCCCACCAACTAACCTCTTAACTCGAAATCCACTAGCTAATTGAGTTTATAACTCTCAGTTAACTATTACAAGTTATCATTGAGAATATATTACAGTTTATTGTCCATCTTAATTAAGGAATAACTAAAATAGACATGTACCAAAATAACCCTATGGACACCACCATAGTGTAGTTGCCTAATGCACTAGGCATGGGTGTTGAATGTTGTTTTCGGATGCCAATTTCACTGTTTCTTGTTGCAAACTTCAACATGAAAATGGAGGAACTATAAATAGCTCTGGAAAGTGTCATAATATCAAGCTAACCATGGGGTAATATGTATCGAATATTCCAATTCTTTACATTCCAATGGGTGGTTCTAATGTTGTACTAGGAGTCTAATGGTTAAATTATTTGGGTACGATAGCTTTTAATTTTCAAGAAATTTTCTTGATTTTTTTTGGGGTAGGAGAAGAAGTTGAATAAGGGGTATCACAAGGAAACTAGGAAATATAATCAATTGTAATGGCATGAAAAAGCTTCTAAATGAATAAAAACAAGGTTTAATTGCATAATTATGCTCACTAGATGTTCAAACATCGAAATCATCTATTTATCCAGATCTCCACAAAGCCTTGGACAATCATTCCAAGGTATTTGAAACTCCCAAAGGCCTCCCACCTATTCGTGATCATGATCATGCTATTCATTTGATTCCAGGAATTTTTCCTCCAAAATCAGGCCTTACATATATTCTTATGCCAAAAAGAGTGAAATTGAATGTATGGTTGTAGAAATTCTAAAGGTCGGTATAATTCAACCTAATCAAAGTTCTTTCTCTACTCCAATATTATTTAAGCACAAGAAGGATGGATCATGTCGCATGTGTCTAGATTACAAGGAGATCAAAAAAATCACTATTAAAGATAAATTTTCCATTATTGTCATTGATGAATTATTGGATGAACTACTTAGATAAATTTACTTCACCAAGTTGGATCTTCGTTCTGGATACCATAAAAAAATAATGAAAACTAAAGGCATTTTGAAAACAACATTTAGAACTCATGAGGGTCATTATGAATTTTTTGTCATGCCTTTTGTCCTTACCAATTCACCTTCTACATTTCAAGGTTTGATGAATTCCATTTTCAAACCCTTCCTTAGAAAATTTGTGTTAGTATTTTCTGACGATATACTACTCTACACCAAGTCTTGGAAGGATCATGTTCAACATGTTGACATGGTGCTCAAAATATTGGAGGAGAAGCAATTATATGCAAAAACCTCCAAATGTTTCTTTGGTGAAATATTTGGGTCTTATTGTATCTCATGAGGGTGTTAAGGTAGACCTTAACAAAATTAAATCCATTGAGGAATGGAAAATCCCCACAACCATAAAGCATCTGCGAGGATTTCTTAGGTTGACAAGTATTATCGCAAGTTTGTTAATAATTATGGGAGAATAGAAGCACCTCTAACAACATTACTAAACAAAGATGCATTTTCTTGGACTCCAAAATAAACTAATGCCTTTTAACATCATAAAGAGGTAATGTGTCAAGCACCTGTCTTAGCTACGTCAGACTTCACAAAAACATTTTATTATGGAATGTGATGCCTCAAGAAATGGAATTGGTGTTGTTTTAATGCAAACAAAAAGACCCGTTTATTTTGAAAGTTTTCCAATCAAACAAAATTATTTACACAAACCTATTTATGAGAAGAAAATGTTGGCAATACTACATGCACTAAAGAAATGGTGACCTTACCTAATGGGAAGGCACTTTAAGGTAAAAACAAATCATGATATTCTTAAATAATTTTTGGAACAAATATTATCTTCAGAAGAGAAAAAAAATGGGTCACGAAGATGTTTGGTTATGACTTTGAAGTCATATAAAAAAAGGGGAAGCAAAATGTTGTTATAGATCCACTCTCAAGAAAGGATGAGGATGTGGAAGCGTTGCTTTGTGCCATTTCTATTATCCAACTAGAGTGGATAATCGAAGCAAGGGATGAATGGAATAATGATGAAGATGTTTGGACACTCATTCAAAAGTTGCAGTAAATCCCAATACATCTGATACATTTAGTTGGAAAAATTATTCATTAGGGTACAAAGATTGCTTATATCTTTGTAAGAATTCCCAACTCAAACAAAATATTATTTTGGAATTGCACACCTCTCCCTTAGGAGGGTACTTGTGATTTTTTTTAAATTACCATAGGGTTGAGAAGGAATTTTTTTGGGATGGCCTTAAATCTGATATTCAAAATTTTGTGGTGGAATGTTTGGTTTTCCAACAAAATAAAGTTGAGACAATTAATAGCTTGGGTTTTTTACAACCGTTATCCATTCCAAGTCAATGTTGGGAGGAGGTTTCAATGTATTTTATCACAGGTTTACCCAAGTTTGAAGGAAAGGGTGTCACCATGGTGGTAGTTGATAGAATTACCAAGTATGTACACTTTTGTGCATTATCTCATCCATTTAAAACCATTACAATTCCTACAGCATTTATGGAAACAATTCAAAAGCTATATGGAAACCAAAAGATCATTGTAAGTGACAAAGATCCCATTTTCATTGGAAATTTTTGGAAGGAATTATTTTCTTTTCTGGGTACTCAATTAGCTCATAGCTTATCTCATTCATCCCTAGCCTAATGGGAAAATGTAGATAATGAAAAAATGTTTGGAAGAATATCTTCATGTTTTTGTATCTGATAAAGAAACACAATGGGTCAAGTGGTTACCTCTAGATGAATGGTGGTATAACATTTCCTTCCACATTACAAAAAAAATGACCCCATTTATGGCACTTTATGGATATCATCCACCGTCCATCACATCATCTTTAAGAGAAAATTATAAGGTTCAAGCAGTCAAACATCACATCGAGCATCAACAACAAGTTCTCCAACTCTTACAGGATAGCCTCACTTTGGCGCAAAATCAAATGAAACATCAGGGAGATCAACATCGCAGCGGAAGAAGTTTTGATGTAGGCAACTAGGTATTTTTACGGCTACAACCATACAAACAAATGTATCTCAATAAACATAAGAAGGATAATAAATTATCAGCAAAGTACTATGGTCCTTACAAGGTGTTGCAAAATATTGGTACTATGGAATACAAATTGGAGCTTCCAACATATTCCCAAGTGCACCCAATTTTCCATGTTTCATGCTTAAAGAAGGTTACAGGTTACAAGCTTAGGGTCCAAATGATATTTCCAAAACTTGATGAGGAAGGAAAAATAATATTGGAACCTGAAGAAGTCACGGAAACAAGAAAATGACAACTACGAAATTGATCAATTTCATAGTATCTCATCAAGTGGAAGAACTTACCCGTTGAAGATTCGACATGGGAGGATGATAATTTTATATAGAAGCATCTAGAACTACTCAAGCGTTGAGTACAACACTCTTTAAAGGAGAGGGGAATGTTAGGTCCCTATAATACTAGTGTAGCCCCTTATAGTTATTTTAGTGTATCCCCCTTATTGTTATTGTTGTGCCCATGTAATCCCCATATTTTTATTATTGTGCCCCATAGAATCCCATTATTGTTATTGTTGTGCCCTTACATTATTATATTTATGTCGACTCTCATTATATTGTGACACCTTAGATTCACATATATAGAAAGGAGGTTTCGTCATTTGAATCACGCAATAATTTTCCATTTATGTAATGTAAAGGATATTTCCCCCTTCAAGAGGATAATTTTTAAGTCGTTGATCTATCTTTTCTTCTATTTTTTGAGTTGGTTGAATAACATGTGGCTAGTTTTAAAGTTATCCATATTGAAAGAAGGGGTAAATATGACAATGAATATCATCCAAATAATTCATCATCCAAACCTGATAACAAAAAATTCAAAGAAAAGGGAAAGGGAAAGGACAAGAAGACGGCTAGAGTCAAGAAAGAAGAAGGGAATCCAAATTGCACACATTGCAAGAAAGAAGGGAATGATGAAGAGAATTTTTGGAATTTTCATGCAAAATTGAATCCAAATAAATATGGTGGAAAAGGGAAATAGAAGACGATTTCAACCATGCAACAAGGTCTTGGATCCGATTTTGGTGACAAGACGTAGATTATAGTTGTGGGAATTCAAGATAACAACTATTGCTCTATAATATCAATTTATATTTTTAAAAAAATTGATAATTAAATAATATTAAACATGATTATTATATATTTATTATTCCATTATTAATTAATTATTTAATTGATTCATTAACTAACTCCTAACGACCAGTTCCTAATGGTTATTTCCCAACGACTAACTCTGGAACCAGATGCATCTTTACTATTTAACCATGTGGGGTAGATTTATTTTTTCACCTTTTTCCTGAGGATGAACCAAAATAGATAGTTTGAAATGTCGGCCATAACTTCATGATGTTATTAATTTGAAAGAAATTTCATAATCAATATGGATCACAAAAGTCTAGGATCAAACTCTCTTCACGTTAATTCAAGATCTGGAATTCATGCTAGTTAAATTTCTACAAATGAATCTCATGTTAATGAACAAAAGAGAAGTGAATTGTTTCATATTAGGTTTATGGAAAAACATACCAAAATAGAAACATTGTTTGGCTAGGGCTCTCAAGTCAATCTAATGTTAGAATCAATTGTTAAGAAGTTTGAAATTGAAACCAAGCCTCATCCGAAACCCTACCCTCTTGGTTGGGCATATGAAAATGAAAAACTACATGTAACCAAGAAATGGAGGGTTAGGTTTTTTATTGCATGAAAACTAGTAGATGAGGCTGATATAGATGTTTTCCCATTGGATATTTGTGGCATAATTTTTGGAATTTTGTATTTGTATGACAGGAAATCAATCTTCTTCTGACATGAGAACAAATACCATCTCCCCAAGAATTGGGTGGATTATAATGTCATATCTCATCATATGAAGATAAATGAAAACCTTGTTAGTGCAACTCATTTAAAAAGTCTCATTAACTCCAACAAGAATGGCATGTTCATGGTTGTAAGGGAAAAATATGTTGGAGCACTTGATGCTTTCTATGGTTGTGATCCCTCTCAGAGGAAAGAATTATATGACGTTGTTTCTAATCATAATGAGGTTTTTCAGGAACCAATTGGATTGCCCCTAAAAAGGAGATCCAACATGAAAATCATCTCCAACAAGATTTTCATTTGCAAAATGTGGGCATGTATAGTTTTTCATTTGCTGAAATCGAAGAGATCAAGAGGTAGGTGCATGACTTGTTGAGCCAAGGAGTCATAAAACCTAGCTCATCTCCTTGTGGTTCACCCATTGTGTTGGTCCCAAAGAAATATGGAACATGGAGGATGTATGTGAATTATCGAGCCTCAACAAGATCATAGTGAAAAAATGTTACCCTCTCCCTCGCCTAATATTATTTACTTGATCTATTGAAAAATGTTTCTTATTTCACTAAGTAGGATTTGTGCAATGACTACCGCCAAATTAGAATTACATAGCATGATGTATGGAAAACGGATTTCAAGCCCAACCAGGGGTTGTTTGAGTGGTTAGTAATGCCATTTATGATTTTTAATGTCCTAACTACATTTATGGGTGTGATGAATGATGTACTTAGACCTTTTCTAGATGATTTTGTGCTTTTGTATCTTGATTATATACTTGTTTTCAGTAGAAACTAGGATGATCATGTAAACCATGTCAAAAGAGTGCTTGATAATTTTCAAAAGGAGAAACTATATCTAAAAATGTCCAAATGGGAATTTGGAAAAACTTATTTTTCTCTAGGTCATATTGTTGGAGGAGGTTAATTGAAAACTGATCCTTCAAAGGTTGATGTAATTTTTAAATGGCCTAGACCTGCCATGTAACAGAAGAAAAAATATTTTTGGGTGTAGTGCAGTATTGGAGGAGGTTAATTGCCAACTTCTCCATCATATAGTCTCCTTTGCATGCTTGAACTAGTGTGAAACATACTTTTCAATGGGGAGGAAAGAAACATAAGGATTTCGACACCCTAAAGGAAAATATTAGTATCGCACTAGTAATAGCCTTGCCTGATCTCCCACAACCATTTGAAATCGAGACAGATGCAAATGGTTACGTCATGGGTGCAGTATTGATTCATCAACAAAAACCGATTTGCTTCCATTCAAATACTTTCTCTCAATTTGTTGTGAATTATCTCACTTATGACAAGGAGCTGTATGCTTTGGTGCAAGGCATCAAGAAATGGAAACATTACTTGATTGGGAAGGACATTATTATTCATATAGACCATGAGCCTTTACAATAACTCCAATCACAAACCAAATTGCAGAATACTCATCATTTCAAGTGGACGGGATTCCTCCAACAGGTTCACTTGATGATCCAATACAAAAAGGGTACAAGCATCAAAGTAGCAAATATGCTCTCTAGACCTCCTATTTTTGCATCTGCTGTTTTGAAAAATGCGTCTTTGTCTCATGAAATATATGTTGAGAAATATATTGTTGATGAAGATTTCAAATAAATTTATGAGAAGCTAACCCATGGATCTTAGGTAGAAAACTACCATTTTTAGGGAAAACTATTATACTACCTCAGAAAACTATGTATTCCCAATAATGAAAGAGTCCATGTAATACAAGAAGATCACACTTTTGTATCGTCATTTTGGTGCAGGAAAGACTATGGCTCACTTGTATAGGTTTTATTATTGGCCTTTGTTGACAGTGTTCGACCCGCTAACATTCAGGGGATCTCCCCGATATGAAGTCCCAACTAGACCTCACACCATTTGGATTAGGAGTCCCATCAATGGGGTGTTTAATGATATTCCTTGGATTGCAAAACACATAGAGTGGTGTCCAGTGTATTTTGCTCAAACAAGTGTATGACCTTGTGTAAATTCAATATGATGCATGAATAGTTCTAACAACAAAAGGGGAAATGAAGTGCGCCCCTTGGAAGCATGTAATAGTATGTAGCTTGAAAGGAACACATGAGCTAAAAAGACATCACACAAACTAATAAATGGAATAGTCCACAAGGTAAAGGTGATGAGTTAAAAATGAGCACACATTCAACTAGATTCGTACAAATGAAAATGAAAATTTTCATAACCATATGTGTAAGTTAAAAAACATACTTTGCAAACATAACCAGAATAGCCCAACTACATTTACAATATATGCATGAAGACGTGATGGCTCAGATTTTATTATAAGTGAAATTTACATTCATACATACAACATGAAGAACCACTTGCCCCAATAGTGGAACGTGAAGTCAACAACACCTGATCCTCCCAGAGAAGTATACTTCCTTTATGCTACAGAAAAGCCACGGCTAAAAAAAAAATCCCAAGCCTTTTTTAAGACTCAGCATAGGAAAAATCCTAGCTCCCAAAAGACCCATTATAAGAGTTACGAGGATGTATTTATAACCAAAGGGGGGTGATTCTTATCATTCCCCCTTGGTGACTCTTGGACTCCCCTCATGAATCCTCACATTAGATATGACTCTTCACATTCCATCATGGACAATTGGAATTTTACTTATACAATAATTACAAATAATATACATTTTCCACTTGTACCCATATAACACAAAATAGGGTAGAGAAAACTTGATGGCCTAACAAGAAAAAAAAAACTATGATGTTGGAGTTTTGGTGAACTCAATCCAGGTAACCTAAACTTGATATCTCTTGATTACAAACTCATGCCAAGCTTGGTATGGTGTGATGATCTCTCCAAACCATAAGATGGTGTCATGCTGGAAACAAAATCTTGCCTCCATAGCATTTGGGTACAATTCCTTGGAACCGGTCTAAACCTATTGCTCAATCAAGAAAAAAATCATTTGAATCTGAATAGGGCCACCAATGTAGTTCTGCATGTTTTGTCTGTTCAGCTCCAAGTCCTCCTTGGTGGTTATCTACTTTAGTTCCTCCAAGTACTCGTCAATATCTTATCACACTTGGCACTTGCACTTAGCTTGGGTGAGTGAAACAATTGATGGGATCATGTGGATTCTCACCATGAAGTACAAACTATTGTATAACCATGCATATGCAGCCTAAATGTTTGTGATGAACATGGTGAGATTCTTGTTATTCTAGATCAGTATCCAAACCTATTCCTTCTCTAGCTCTTCCTGTGGCTTCATCATATTTACCAACATGAGTGGCGCTGCCTTGTACTGCATTTTCCAATCATGTGCATAAGTGATGGAAGCTTGCACATTCTTAAGAATAGTGACAAACACTTTGCACTAAAGCTACAAGTTGTGCAATTGGAAAACTTTCTTATGCATGAACATGAGATCCTCATATAAGTCTTGTATCGTATCTTCAAGTGTGGATACTTCAACAAGTATTGTTGCTCTCATTTCTTCCAAGTGGAATTGTGTGAAATATGTACTCTTCATTGTTGTGCATATTTTTTCAATCTCTTGATGAGTAGCCTATTAGTTATGTACCAATTGTTTGTTCTCAACTATCAAGTACTGAGTGTATAATTTCGTAGCACCTACGAAGGTCAAGTTGGCTTCGGAAATAGTGTTTGGATTCCTGATGATGTCCTCCATAATCACCCTTTATCTCATGAATGCAGGGGACGCATGATCTTCCAGGAAGTGATTTCTCTACGCTTGTACAATCTTCTTATGAAGTTAATTGAATGAAATATTATACACATGTGGATCATCATCAAGCGGAAATACCTCCCCTTCCTCACTTGGGGCTTTCTCTGTGAATGAAGGTGGTGGAGTATCAAAGGTGGCTTGAGGTGTGTTGGCATCAAGTCCACATCTTCATCTTGCAGCTCTGGTCCCATTTCCAATTTTTTAACTTCAAACAATCATTCAAGGTCCTTAGCAAACTCCCATTCCTACACCTATTCTCTCGCTCTTTCTTTCGTTGGTTGATCCTGTACTGACTCGTCAACCTGTATGGGTGTCGTCTCTTCTACCATAGCACCTTTCCTTTCTTGCTATTATTTCTCCTATATGTCCTGTTGTTCTCTTCTTCGAAGCTCTCATTCTTCCTTCAACTCTTGTTCTACTTTCTATGCTCTTAGCTCTGCTTCGTCCAAGCTTTTCTTTTCTCTTTTCCGTCACTCAACTTTTTGTTTCCTCTGCTTTCTCCTCACTTTGATTTCCAAATTTGTTTGCAAAACGATAGGATTTTCTTGCATCTTCCAACTTTGTTCCTCCTCTGCATTGTCATAAACCTTCCTCTTTCCCTTATCCTGTATCCAAATATTGTCTTATGATGTTGTTTCTTATGTAATTTTTGTTGCTATAAGTATACCTAGAAGCACTTTTCGAAATAATCTATGATATGTTTCCATTCCAGTTTTAATCCCTTCCCTACAAATATCTTAGTGTCTGCCTAAATTGGAAAGTTAACCAGAACTTGTTTAATTGCTTCCCTAGTATTGCTTTCAGCAATTTATTTTGAGGCATCTCTCTTGGGTTCCATTGTGATAGCGACTGTTGGAGAGGTGCTCAAAAATTGTTGTACATGTGGGACAGAAAAGATACTCATGGAAAGCAAACATCAATTTTAAGCAAAATCACCTTCAAGGAAATTTCAAGCAGCAACTTGGGCATATGACAGGAAGGATTGCACAATTTTCATTTGGAAGAGGGTCTGACTAACTAAGGGAACTAAGCATTCCCAGAATTTAGGATTGAAGCTTGAGGTCTGAAACTGCATAATGCACAGTTCAGCCTAGGTAGTGAACTCAGAGAGACTGCACATTGCACAGCCTGAGTGGCCATAGATGCAGGCTAAGCCCTGAAACTGCACAATGCATAGTTGGGCCATCATTTACTATGCATTGTGAAATACTATAGGCCAGACTCTTAGCTTGAGCCTCCAGACTGCGTAGTGCCCAACTGGGAAAAGTGAAATCAAGCCAAGGAAATGGAAGATCTTCCCAAGGGAAGTGTGGAAAATGAGAATTTTTGAGAGAGTATATTTTACTAAGTGAAAATGAAACAAGGAAAATCAATTGCAGAAACTAAGTAAATGGGAATAAAACCAAATCAGTGAGGAGAGTCGTCGCAATGACGACCATCGATGAAAAATTGAAGAAACTGATGTAACACTTGTGAAAGGAAAACAATAGCTTGAAACATGACTTATACAGGCTAAATAAAGTTAAACCACCACCATGTATGCAAATAAATAAGCTAAATGACACTCACGAAATCCAAACGGTAAAAAGCGACAGAAAAAACTTCTAAAAGTGATAAGTGAAAAACTCACCTAGAAAATTAACGACAATCGCACTGAAAGTCCCTTGATATCCTTGGGCAATCCATATCTCTAATATTGAGTGAGATAATGATCTCTAGGAGAATCGATTTGATAGATTTGAGGAATTAAGTTTTATGATGTGCATGCCACAATTAAGAGAAAAGCGATGCATGACGACAGTTACCAAAAATACCAAGTGTGGTTCCTTCAGGTTACTTAAAATATATCCCTTCATTCTAGGGATGATTTTTTCTTTTCCAATATTTTATGCTTTTCTTGGGAAAACTTTCCATGCTCATCACTGGAAAGGATTATGCAGTTTCAGGGAACTGGTAGTTCTCGACTCAGTGAGGGATTGTGTAGTTTTAGGGCTTATTATTAATATTCCTACCATGAATACGCAATTTCCGAGCTCAAGGTTGGGCTTCCATTCATGACTGCACAATTCTAAACATCGAGGCCAATATTGACTTCATTAACTACGCAGTTTCTAGAGGAAATCCTAGAACTACTCCGCAATGCTTAAACATGAGGTCAACTTGTGACTTAGAAAAAATCGCTAAGTGAAGAGCAAGCGAACAAAAGCAAAACTGAAAGATAAACATCAGTAAAAACATAGATACCTGATAACAGTGCTATTTAAGCTCTTGTGAAGGAAATTTGAGCTCCAAAATCTAAGCAATGGAAAAATTTTGGAGGGTGGTTTTAGTCACTACAACATTGGTGACATACTGGTATAACTACAACTCTCTGAATGAATATTATCTCGTGTAAAAAATTTCTCGGCCTTCCATAAGTATTGTTCAATTCATTTATTATCAAAACTTCCTCACTTAGTTTGAGTTAATGACATAGCCCCTTTCCATCCTTTTCATCGGTGGAACACTAACCAAGCCAAGTCACACTGATTTTTTTCGTTAGGGATGAGGAGTGTTTAGATGAAAAAGTAAAATAAAAATGTCATAGTCTTTATTTTCATCTCTGGTGTTGCTTCGTTGTCATCAGGCCTGGACATCACCCCAGTGAAATCACTTCAGAAACACAAACATTGCTCTGTTGTCACTGAGCCTGGATAGTACCCCAATGGAGTTGATTACTTCACCTCTCTGTATAGGAATACTTTCTCTTCTTTCACCCTTTATTTCATTTTTTCATTTTTTCAAAGAATTATGCATAGGCACTTATTTATTTCATGGGGCGGAAGAGGGATCTCGACTTATTGAGAAAATAAGAGGTTGTTCCTTTAGAGAAGCATGTTTATGTACACCTATGACATGTTAAGTTTTTCCTCCCCTCCTTACTCTACTATTATAGAGTGACAAGGATTAACCAAATATATAAAACCGATTAGAGTAGGCGGAACCAGTTAAAACCCTAACATCATGATTTTACCATGAATATCTCTGATAGAAAACATATTTTCCATCTACATATCATTAACCAACAGGATGCGAGATTCATGCAAATATAGGGAATAGACAAAAAGCTAGATGTTGGTAGAAGAAAAACTTTCCTCTTGGATTTCACCATACTTGCTTCAGAAGCAAAACATGGTCTTATGTGGAAACTAACGTAAGACTGAAAAAAAACAAACAAAGGAAAGAGTCAAAATTGTAAAAAAATGTGTGAAATAACATCAAAGCAAAGAACAATGAAAAGAAAACACTAATCCTACTCCTAACCTAAGAAGAAAGTATGCCAACTCACATAAAGTGATATTTCTGATGCAGCTATTGGCACATTGGTAGGCCTACAAAGGCTAGGGGATACATGTCAAGAAAAATATTCAAGTAACACATGAAACAATAAATATAAGACAATATAAACCAAAATTTTCGTAGTTTGAATGAACGCACAGAAAAATAAGAACGAAAAGCGCAAGGCAAACATTTAGTGGTTGTGTCATCGTGTCCTGACACACTATGAGCCGAAGACTTACATGTGCAAACTTTCAAACTGCTAGATCAAGAAAACATAAAGAAAGAAATAAATTTTTGTTTCACCATGGTGCTCAAAAAATATTACTCCTCCAAACATTGAGCGATAGGATCGTGAAAATTTGATGGAGGAAGCAAAAATCATAAAACAAAAGTATTTTCTATATGTGCGGTAAAGTGATGAGGAGCCTTGACAGATTCAACATTCTTATTATTAAATATGAAACTGTCCTCAAGACTACGAGAACCTGACATAACCATTATCTCAAGCTGAAGTGTCTCGATAACTTGAGGAAGTGCCAACTCATCGAAAGGTAGATCATCATAGATAGGTGGCTTCAAAAAGTCGACATTGGAAAAAGTAGCATCGTGACTAGCTAAATCAATGAACAGGTCATGAAAACCATAATAAAAAAAAATTCAAGATCACCAATAGGGGCATCCTTGTGATCTAATGAACCGTATAGAGGGGGAGATCAAAAATGAGAAATTTCACCCTCTACGACTTCAGAAAGGTCAGATGTGAGATTGCTAGAATAATGAATAAAATATTCATCCTCTCTACATCTAGATGAAAAAGTGACATCCCACGAGTTCTACGAATAATCGGAATTATTAACATGATCAAAAACTAGATTCTCACATGATTCAACCAGAATGACAGAATCACAGACAGTGTCAGGATAATGCGGAAGAGCAGCAGAAGGAAGAGAGTCATCCTTCATTGTAGATTCTTGTTTGAATCTTGACTCCCAGACATACTCACTGTAAATGATATCGCAGTTTGACTACTCAAGATCAACTCTTTCTGGCACATGATCCTCGTGAACATAAAGGGAATGGTTTGAAATAGATGAACACATAAACTCGCAATTTGTAGGATCAGAGGGACTAAAGGTTGGAGGATGAGGAGAAAAAACTTCAACACACACATCAGGCTTGCAGTCCAAAACTGTGCAGAGAAACTAATCATGTGATATGGGAAGATATGGTGATAGTTCAATAGACATATTTTTATTTTTTTCCCACCTCAACCTGCAGAACTAGAGTTGTTTGATGAGAAGCACATGGAGGGTTTCTTGGAACAACAACCTTGTCCATCACATATTTGGAAGCTTTAGCCATTAGGGGAATTTTGAGGTCTAAAATGAGCTACCTAAGAAAAATTTACAACCAAAATAAGCTTTAAAATAACCAACAAGATTCAAGATGATGATGTCAACCATAGGGGATGATTCACCGTTTTTGGAGTAAAAGAGTAAAAATACTATAAAATAATAAAATATTAAAACTACTTTTTCAACTCGTATTTTCAACTTATCTCCCTAAGGTTTTACTAAAATTTTGAGTGATAGTACTCGTTCGATGAAAAAATTAATTCCTAATCCAAGGAGTGCCCATGTTTCATACTTTCCACAGACCTTGTTACACGAAAAATGAGAAATACATGAAAAATCGTGATCGCAATCATGTTTTTCATGTATTTATAATTTTTCGTGTAGCAGGGGTCATCAAAAGTATGAAACATGGGTACTCCTTGGATGATGCATCAAATTACACATCCAACGAGTGTTTTTGCTCAAAATTTGAGTAAACCCATAGGGAGATAAGTTGAAAATACGAGTTGAAAAATTAGTTTTTTTCTTTTTTTCCATCTAAAATTTGATGATGTAATCTAATCTTATTTTATTATTTCCACTATTATTTTATAATTTCCTTAGGAGGCCCATTTTAGACCTCAAAACTCCCCTAATTCTTATGATATGTTGGGAGCAACTTGAAAAATTCTAAGTCTTGCAGAGTTAGTAAAATGCGAACAAGACGTATGAATACTTCGGTCAAGAAATCCCAATGAAATTCATTTTCTAGAAATTCACAACAAATTTGTACAAAACAATTATGAAAATGGCGTAACAATTCATCGGGTTATTTTCACAATTCTAAAAATTGCATGCACAAATGTTTGTGATCATGTCTTTCAAAAGCATAGAACATTCTTTTGACAAAGTGTTCGAAAGAGTGAATGGACGGATCGGTCAATGTGTGACACTATTTCCTTACGCACTCTTCAAACATAAGAATGAACAACTTACATCCAACATCCTTAAGGGGGATGTTATGCTTTGTGAAAAATTGAAGAAAGAGATTAGTATTCTCAAGCAATGTTGTTCCACCCTGACCATTGAATTTAAGATGTGGCAAGTGATCAATGATATTCACCGGCACTTATAATTTTATATCTCTAGACAAACATGTCGGGAGTTTGATTATGGGAGAAGCCAAAACAGGAGTGCGGAAATTCAAAACAAACTTCAAGGGATCAACTTGTCATCTAGCCCTACTTCTAGCGCCATAAATGTTGATGGTGTTGGACCCGACAACATTCAAGGGATCTCCCCAATATGAAGTCCAACTAGACCTCACACCAATTGAAGTAGAAGTCCCAGCAGTGGGGTGTTTAATGATATTCCTTGGATCGCAAAACACGTCGAGTGGTTTGCGGTGTCTTTGGTTAAATCAAGTGTGTGACCTTGCATAAACTCAATATGACGCATGAGCGGTTCTAATAGAAAAGGGGGAAAGTAAGTGCACTCCTTGGAAGCCTATAATAGTACGCAACTTGAAAGGAACACATGAGTAGAAAATACATCACACAAACTAACTAGAGGAATAGTCCAAAACCTAAAGGTGATGGGTTAAAACATGAGCATGCATTCAACTAGATTCGTACAAATGCAAACGAAATAGTTCATAAGAATATCCATAAGTTAAACAATATACATCACAAACATAACCATAATAGTCCAACTACATTTACAATATATGCATGAAGACGTGTTGGCTCTGATTTTATTATAAGTGAAAGTTCCATTCATACATAAAACATGATGAACCACTTGCCCCAATAGTGGAACGTGAAGTCAACAACACCTTATCCTCCCAAATAAGTATACTCCCTTTACGCTACAGAGAAGCCAAGGCTGGCACAAAAATCCCAAGCCTTTTCTAAGCCTAATTCTATCCAAAAGCTTGGCTCCCAAAAGCCTCATTACAAGATTTATGAGGATGTATTTATAACCAAAGGGTGGTGACTCTTGGTAGGCCCCCTTGGTGACTCTTGGAATCTCCTTATGACTCCTCACATTACATATGACTCTTCACATTCCATCATAGACACATGGAATTTAACTTATACAATAATTACAAATAATGTACATTTTCCACTCATACCCATATAATAAAAAATAGGGTAGAGACAAATTGACAACCTATTAATAAGAAAAAAACACTATGATATTGGATTTTGGGTGAACTCAAGTCATGCAACCTCAACTTGATGTCTCTTGGTCACATAATCATGCAAAGCTTGTTATGGTGTGATTATCTCCAAAAACCGCAAGTTGATTTTACGGTGGAAGTAGACTCTTGCCTCCATAGCATTCAGGTAGAATGTCTTAGAGTCGGTTTGAACCTCTTGCTTGATCGGGAACAACATCATTTGAATCTAAACAAGGCCACCAATCTAGATCTACATGTTTTGTCTGTTCGTCTCCAAGTCCTCCTTGGTGGTGATCTACTTTAACTACTCCAAGTACTCGTCCTTCTCATGTCGCACTTGGTTCTTGCACTTAGCTTGGGTGAGTGAACCGATTGATGGGAATTTTTGGGTTCTCACCATGAAGTCCAAACTATTATGCAACCATGCATATTGGACCTGAATATTTTTTATGAACGTGGCGAGCTTCTAGTTGTCCTGGATCAGTATCTAGACCTCTAACTTCTCTAGCTCTGCCTCCGCTTCATCATCTTTACCAACATGAGTGGTGTTTCCTTGTACCGCATTGTCCAATCATGCACATAAGTGATGGAATCTTACACATGTTTAAGGATAGTAACAAACTCTCCTGGAGCTGCAATTTGTGAAATCGAGCAACTGCCTCATGCATGATCATGAGCTCCTCATATAATTCCTGCATCGTATCTCCAAGTCTAGATACTTCAGTAAGTATCGTTGATCTCATTTCTTCTAGGTGGAACTGTATGGAAGTTGTACTCTACGGTGTTGTGTGAAATTATTAAATCTCTTCCCGAGCATCCTTTCGGTTCGGTACCAATTGTTTGTTCTCAGCTATCAAGTGTTGAGTTTATGATTTCGCAGCACCTACGAAGGAAAATTTGGCTTCAGAAATAGTGTTTGGATTCCTGATGTTGTCCACCACTATCATTGTTTCTCTCATGAATGCAAGGGACGCATGATCATCCAGGAATTTCTTTCTCTATGCTTGTAAAATCTTCTTCTATAGTTCGTCGAATGAAAAATTGTACACATCCATCGTTGGATCATAATTAAATGTAACTACCTCCCCTTCCTCGCTCAGGGCTTCCTCTGCGGCTGAAGGTGGTGGAATCTAAAATACGGATTGAGGTGCGCTGGAATCTGGTCAACATCTTCATCTTACAGCTCCAATTCCATTTCCATGTCCATAACTTCAATCAAACGCTCAAGTTCCTTAGAAAACTCTCGTTCTTGCACCTGGTCTCTCACTCCTTATGATGTTGGTTGATCTTGTACTTATTCTTCAACCTATATGGGTGTCGTCTCTTCTGACATGGCACCTTTCCTTTCTTACTCTTCTTGTTCATGTATCTCCTCTTAATCTCTTCTTCTAAGCTCTTGTTATTCCTTCAAATCTTGTTCCACTTCCTGTGCTCTTAGATTTGCTTCCTCCAAGCTTTCATTCTCTCTCTTCCTCCGCTCTGCTTCCTCTTTGATTCAACTTCCAAAGTTTTTTGTTGAATGATAGGATTTTCTTGCATATTCCAACTTTTTTCCTCCTTTGCGTTGTCAACAACCTTCCTCTTTCCCTTATCATGTATATGGTTCTTGTCTTCTGCTTTTGTTTCTTTAGGAACTATTGTCGCTCTAATTCTACCTGAAATTCCTTTGTGAACTCATCTTTGATCTACTTCCATGTAAGTTTTTATCCTTTCCCTACAAACAGCTAAGTGTATGCATAAACAAGAAAGTTAACCAAAACTTGTTCAACTGCTTCCCCAGTACTGCTTTCATCAGTTTATTTTGAGGAAACTCTCTTGGGTGCCATTATAACAGTGACTGCTGGAGAGGTGCTCAAAATTTTGTTCATGTAGGACATAAAATATACTCATGGCAAGAAAATATAATTTTTAAGAAAAATCACCTTCAAGGCAAGTTCAAGTAGCAAGTCGGGCATTTGACAGGAAGGATTGCACAATTTTCATTGGGAATACAGTATGACTCGCTAAGGGAACTTCGCACTAAACAGTCTAAGAAGTCAAGGTTGAAGATTGAGGTAAGTGAGATGGGGGAGACTATGCATTATGCAGTCTCAATGGCTAGGGATGCAGGATGAGCCCTGGAACTACACAATGTGTAGTTGGGCCAGCTTATACTGCACATTGTGTAGTTCTAGAGGCCAAGCTCTCAGCTTGAGCCTCCAGATTATGCAATGTCCAGCTGGGAAAAGTGAAATCGGGCCAAGGAAATGGCATATCTGCCCAAGGGAAGTGTGGAAAACGAGCTAATTCGAGAGATATTGATGGCTTGAGTGCAGATTTCACTAACTGTAAATGAAACAAGGAAAATCAAGTGTATAAACTATGTAAATGGGAAGAAAACCAAATCGGTGAGGAGAGTCACCGGAATGGTGACCATCAATGCAAAAATGAATAAATCAATGTGACACTTGTGAAAAGAAGAAGATAGCTTGAAAAAACACTTTTACAGGTTAAAGCAAGTTAAAATGTCATCATGTATGCAAAGAAACTAGTGAAACGACACTCGCGCAAGCCAAACTCCAAAAAGTGATAGAAAAAATGACTAAAAGTGATAAGTATGAAACTCACCCATAAAAGCAACTATGATCGCATCGAAGGTTCCTTGATCTCCTTAGGGAAGCCAAATCTCTAAGATTGAGTGTGAGAATGAGCTCTAGGAGTGTCGATTAGATAGATTTGAGGAATTAATTTTTATGACGTCCATGCCAAAAATCCATGGAAAAACGACGAATGATGAAAGTTACCAAAAATAGAAGGTGTGCTTCCTTTAGGTTACTAAAAATAGATTCTAGGGACACTTTTTGTTTTTCTTGTATTTTCTACTTTTCCTGGGAAAACTTTCCATGCTCATCACCAGGAAGGATTGTGCAATTCTGGGGAACTAGAGCCCAGAATTGCTACACAAGGCTTAAACAGGAGGTGAGCTTGTGACTTAGAAAAAATTTCTAAGTTAAGAGCAAGTGAACACAAGAAAAAATGAAAGATAAACAATAGTAAAAGCATAGATACCTGATAACAGTGTAAGGTAAGCTCCTTTGAAGGGAAGTTACACTCCAAAATCTAAGTTACGGAAAAAAATTGGAGGGTGGTTGTAGTTGCTACAACAACCTCATATGAAAGAGATTGTAAATAAATATGTAAAGGGGTGTGTGATGTGCTCTATTTATAATCCCACTAATATAAAATTGGGGTTGTACACATCACTCTTTATTCCTTCTCATCCTTGTGAGAGTGTCTCCATGGACTTTGTAGGAGGATTTCCTTTGTCAAGAAGGGGTCTTGATTATTTTTATATCGTGGTCGATAGGTTTAGTAATATGTGTATCTTAATTCGATATAAGAAGATTATTACTACAGAGAAGACAGGTAAAATATATTTTCATCATTTATGGGTCCATTTTTGGCTGCCTACATCCATTGTATGTGACCGAGACTCTCGATTCCTTGGAGAGTTTTGGACAAGCTTGTGGAATATGATGGACACCAAGCTAAAGAGTAGCATGGTTTTCTATCCAAAAACCAAAGGATAGACATAAATTTCAAAAGAAAAATGGTTCACTTTCTTCGACGCTATTGCATCAAAAATCCCAGCTTATGGGATGAAAAAATCCATTATGTGCAGCATGCATACAACAGGGCCTTGCACTCATCTACTCAAATCTCACCATTTGTGACATGCTTTGGGTTCTTGTCGAAAGATCCCTTAGATTTTTTCTTCGAGAAAGATGAGGATTCCAACTAAAAAAGTGATGAAGACAAAACACGCAAGTTCATTCAGTGGATCCAAATGATTCATCAAGTAGTGCAAGAACACTTGGAAAAGAGTTAGGCTCAATACAAAGCTCTACATGACAAAAACTGAGTTGATCATCAGTTCCATATTAGAGACAGGGTATGGATCCACATTAGTAAGGATGTGATGAAGGGAGAAGGCAATATATTTAGACCAATCAAATATGGTGATTTCACCATCTTGGAGAAGATTGGGAACAATTCTTATTGCCTTGATCTTCTAACATATATGCATATGTACTCTGTGGTTAATATTGAAAACTTGAAACTCTACGAAACGCTTATGATCATTGATCCAGAGGAGAATGTACATATACCTTTAGTGTATGATTTTGTACCAGAGTACTTAGACAAGATACCTGAAGACACCATTCTAGATAGGAGGATCAAGACTTCACGAAAAAGAGACGTAGAGTACCTTTGAGTGGGTTTCAAGGGCATGCACCTAATAAGGCACGATGGATTGAAAAGGAGAAAGTGAGTCATAAATTACCTCACCTGCCAGTTGATTGATGAGGCTTTTGGAGGCCAAAAATCTTCTTAGTGGGGAGGAATGATCCAGGGGGATCCCAAAAACTAAAAATTTCAAGTCTTCAAATCTCAACAAAGCCTACAATAAACTAAAGAGCTCATAATTCTGAATCCAATGGTGCAAACAACACCTCAATCTGACTATGTATGTGAAAGTTATGCCCATCTAAAGTTTGGGAAAAAAAATAAAAAATTGTGCAGGGAGGCCCCATAAGGTACCACATGACACTCCCTCGAGCTACCACGTGGAAGCCCTATCAGCTACCAGTCAATACCATAGGATCCAATCAAATTGCACCACTTTTCAGCCTCATAGACACCCTATGGCATCTTTTTGACCAATGAGGTGATGCCATGTGGCCCAATGAAATGGTGTCATGTGGCACCACGGGAGCATCATAATGGGTTAGTTTAAACCCTAGTCAAAGCTTGGATAGGTGACACATTTCATTTATGGGTGGGCATTAGTTGAATCCACCAATAGTTATAATTGCCTGCCCCAAACCCAAACAACAATTGATGGTCATCGAAACACATAGCATTCATGATGTTGGTATTAATTTATGGCTATCTTTTTCTTCTAAAATTCCATCATTTATCCACCATTTTCTTCCATAAATCCCTTATAGTTTATTGAAATTGATTAATGTAGCATTATAATTTTTATTTTACATTAAATTTAATTTATGGAATTTTTGTGTTAAAAATTGAAATTTTTCAAGAAAATTACAGGATGTTATAACTTCTTGTAAATGGTTTATGTTCTGACACGTGGCATAGCAGGTAGATCAAAACGAAGGACAAGGACGTGATCTAGGATGTACACACATGATGAAAAATCTATCCAGCATCAGATTTGAAGCTCCTGAATAACCAGTCAACGCTGGTCAAACCCAGCCAATCTAGCAGAAAAATCTGAAGTCATAATGAATGAGCTTGATATTTTGCCTATGATTAGGAACTCTAAACTAATTCGATATGTTTTGGAGATCAGTTAGGATTAGGAGGAACGAAAATAGCCTCTTTTGATTGTAATTTTGATAAATAAGAGAATGGAAGCATGTAATAGACTAATGATGCTAGTGATAATATTGAATGTAAGAGAAGACTTGAGATTGTATACGTGCTTCAGAACTCTGTTTTAATGTAACTCATTCCCAGATCTTAATCAGAGACATAATTTCATCATTTATGGTGTTTTTGAGTTAGCGTTCTCATCATTTGAAGTTTTCTAAGTGTGCCTTCAAAGCGTGGAAGGGCCCCCATGTGAAGTTGGTACACTTTCTTTACATTTCTATTAGATTTAGTATTCAGATCTTATTAGTATTTATTTCATTTTCATGCTTTTGAGTTCATCAATTTTGACTGGAAGTGCTTGTGATTTTATTTATCATTGTTATTTCACGATTCATAGTAGTAATTTGAGAATTCGATTGCAAAATTAATGAACAGTCCTTGTAAGAGGTTTAATTGAGTATTGAATCTCAAATCATTTCTGTGATCTCTGTTTTAATGAATTCGATTTTTAGTATGCTTTAGTGTGTTACTTTGAAAGAGTTTTTGTGAACTATAACCTTGTAAGAGGATCAAAAACTCAGACTAGTAGCACTTTGTTTTTAGAATAGTAGATCAGATTTAGTTACATAAGTGTTTAAAGTTTGAAAGGAACCACATTCCAATCTCTTGTAAAAGAGTGTTGGAGCCTATCACAATAAACATTTACCTAGGCAAATAGAACAGATCCTTTTAGGTCTATAAACATTATACACGTGCCTCTAAGATTACCTACCTTGGTTGACAATAAATTGAGCCTAATCTAGAACCCTAGATTGGTCTATACACATGACAAACAGAGTCATTCAACTCATTTGTATTATAATAAATATGGTGCAGGCAAGGTTTGAAAACCCGACCAACCCAACAAACAACATTATAAATACGAAGGGGTGTCATTGGCCCAATGACCCTCTATTGGAACCTTTGCACACCAAAAATGATATAACCTTTGTCATTTGCTGTGGACCGAGGAGGAGGAGACCAGCAGAACTCAGGAAGTGCAAAACCACGACTAGGGGCATAACCCTGTGCAGTTTGTCTATCGAGATAGAATATTCTAAGGAATACTTTCTATTATATTCCAAGAATATTACCATTAGGAATCTATTATAGAATCTTTTAGATTCTCTGAGGGGCCAAAGTTGCAGGTGACATAATATAGTCAATTTAATACTCAAATGACTCAAAATTTCGAGAGGATGTAACTAGTGTAGTCTATTTCGGGATTTGAGCAGCCTATTTTCATGTCACATCCGAGAATTGGAGTTATAATGATGTATTTTTCCGTGTGCTCATTTTATTTTTGCTGAGAGAATGAAGAGGCCTCCCTACTATTGAAGCAGGGTGATCCAGATTTATGCAGTAACGCAACAAAATACAAATATAACCATAAATACAAAGATGCGACATAAATAACTCTTCATTTCATTAATATCAAATAACTTAAATATGCTTACGGACATAATGGAAATAAACTAGATAGGGCATTGGTAACTTATCTCTAAGAAGAGATGTGGTGGCTACAAGCCTCTAAATTGTGTTACAATGAGGCTCTCAGACCTATTTATGATTGAGAAACAATGGAAAACCATAAACATCCAAAAACCTAACCCGAAGAGATGAAGCACCAAAACTATGGGCCCTGTTTGGGTAAATTGGTACATCAACTTCCCAGGGATGTAACTTTGACATACGATCTCTGTTTAATGCACATAATACCTCATTAGAAATATTTATCTGAGGGCTAAAAATTTCGAGTGACCAACATGGGTCCTTGACCCATGTTGGTCCTCGTTTTCCCATAAAAAGTTGTTTAGGCACTCAAAACGGCTTTGGAAGTTCAGGACCCGAAAAAACTACCAAAAATAGTAAATTGTGCTACAATTAAGGAAACTAAAAAGTTGAAAGAAACAATGGTGGGGGTCCAACTGGAATAGGCAGGTGGCCACCAATATCCACCTAGATCATTCCTCCCCCCTTTAGGAAGCAATGTTCCTATTGGGAGGTATAAATGCTAGATTTACACCCACATTTAAATTGTCAATTTGGGGTCGTAAGACTTAGAGACATAACACAATATATGCCAGAATACGGCCTCTTGGATTTGTAAAATTAAAACCCTAAAGATAATTCGAAAAGGAAATCATTCAGGAAAATAAATCAAACATTTCACGCTGCAAATTAATAATCTATACAGGAAATAAAGGATGCAAAAGCACTTCATAATCAACTACAACTACACTTGCAAATATGAAAGCATGAAATAAATAACTATTTAAAATCTATACTTAAAATGCTTCTTCCAAATGATGCTTCAAAATCTGTACTTAAAATGTCGCTTTAAAATCGGTACTTAAAACGCTGCTTCCAAATGATCAACTTCATGCAATGATCTAAATTGTGTATAAGAGCCAAACAATATAAATGTCAAATTAAATAAAGCCCTTGTTGACTTTATATCATGATTACTCCCATTTTAAATCCCTGTGTTAAGCCCCTATATTAATAGTGTAGTCCCTTATTATGTTAGTCTAACCCCCCTTATCGTTATTGTTGTACCCCTGTAACCCCCATATTGTTATTATTGTGCCCTTACATTATTATTGTTAGGTCAACTAGGATTACATTGTGGCCCACTAGGATTACATTTTGTATCTCATGGACTCCTATATATAGAAAGGAGGTTTCATTTGTATCATCCAAGAATTGTTCATTTATGTAGCCTACTGAGGCCTGCTACTCATTTCTAAGGCGTTTATATCTCTTTTCTTCTCTTTTTCGTATCGGTTACACAACATTTGGTATCAGAGGTTTGGATTCTAGGGTTTCGCTGCTCCAAACAGGTCATCGTGGAATTTGCGCTATAAAAAATTTTCTACGAAGTTTCAAAAGCTGAAATTTTTAGGGTGAAAATCCGAAATCCTGAGGAAGATTTTCTAAAAATTTCAGAGCCTGGTTCGCAATATTTTCGGAGATATGATCTGTGGAATTTAGGTCTTTTTTCAGGCTCCTAAACAGGAAATTCATATGGTTCTAAGCTAAAATCCTGAGGAAATTCATCAAAAAATTTCAGAGCTTGGTTCGCAATATTTTTGGAGATATAATCTGTGGAAGTTAGTGCTTTTTCAGGCTCCTGAATTGCATCTCAAAGAGGTGATCGTGGGAAAATTTCAATAACTCTCTCTCTGTGCATCGGATTGGAGTGTCGTAAAAAGTGGTCGCAAGTACACAGACTTTAGTTTCTTGGCTATCAATTTAAGAGACAAAGGATGAAACAGTGACACGTGGAAAGTCGTACAAGTTCGCTCTACTGAACCAGTCCATAATTAGGTCATTGTGGGAGATTGGACACAACTTTGTCTTGGAGAATCCAAATCATGTCAGACTTGTGGCATTAAAAAGAGAATTCATAGGGCTACTTCAGTGCTGAATTTCAAATATTTAAGGGCCACAATCACAGAGATAATCTAATTTCAATATCGAGCTCCTCAAAAGCAAGAAAAAGGTGTGTATTGTTTTTCCGAATTGCATAAGTCTTGTTTGAAGAATCAAGTTGAATTGATTCCAAGGGCATATTGAAGAATTTTTGTCAGTAATGGGTTCTATTATGCCTCAAAAAAATAATTCCATACCCATTAAGCCCTCATAAAGCTATACTATGATTCATGAGGAGGAAGAATTGCAATATGAGATATCAAAATTACAGTACCAAGTGCAACAAATTTCGATCTTATGAAGAGCAACCGAAGATGACATAGATGGTTTAAAAGCAAAAATGGAGGCTAATTTGGATGGTTTGAAGGATCAAATAAAATCTATTATGGATGATAAAGTAGTGGAATATCACAATGAGCATCAACAATAAGTTCTCCAACTCTCAAAGGATAACCTAACTTTGGTGCAAAATAAAATGAAACAACCGGAAGATCAATATCACATCGAAAGAAGTTCTGAAGCAGTCACAGAAACAAGAACTCGACAAGTACAATCAATTTCAAATTATCTCAGCAAGTGGAAGAACTTTCCTGTAGAAGATTCCACATGGGATGATGAGAATTTTATACAGAAGCATCAAGAAATAATCAAGCGTTGAGGACAACACTTGTTTGAAGGAGAGGGGCATGTTAAGCCCCTATATTAATAGTGTAGTCCCTTATTATGTTAGTCTAACCCCCCTTATCGTTATTTTTGTACCTCTGTAACCCCCATATTGTTATTATTGTGCCCTTACATTATTATTGTCAGGTCGGCTAGGATTACATTGTGGCCCACTAGGATTACATTTTGGCCCCATGGACTCCTATATATAGAAAGGAGGTTTTGTAATTTGTATCATCCAAGAATTGTTCATTTATGTAATGTATTGGAGGTTGCCCCTCGAAGTGGCTCATTTCTAAGGCGTTTATATCTCTTTTCTTCTCTTTTTGGAGCTGGTTACACAACACCCTGCAACTTAATATATTTTGTTATAAAATAATTTGAACAGGGCACGATGAGGAAAAATAAGAAGCACTTGTTAATTAGTATTCTATTTTTAATCTAATTGTTAGAACATAAATTAATCATAAATTAACTATGTTGTTAAATCTAATAACCAAACCTATGTATTTAAATATTAAACGTAAAGGAAATGGCAGAACAAATTATAAAGCTCACCACACTATTGAGGAAATGAAAGTACAACTCATAAATGAAACGCAATCAAACACAAGCATGTAATAAAATGCAGAAAAATAAACCATTCTAACAAGAAATTAAATAAATCCTAAGTAAACTGGACAAATGAGCTGACTAATGAGCCTGATCACCCAACTCGATCCTCTTGAAAGAAAACTGCATTAACACGTTATCTCATAAATTCAAAATAGCCTGAAAATGCAAATTAAATGCGTATTGAATCACATTACAAAAATCAAATTACAAAAGCATTCAATCAAACTAAATGATACAAGTATTATAACGTTGGCTTCATTCCAGGATCTAACATTCTGCTGCAATCCCAACATCTCCTATTCTCTACGATCTAGCCTTTACCTCCTATATTCCCCTATGCATGCGCCCTCTACTTTTATAGCAACGATGCCACTCATAAATTAATGAATTTGATTGTTACATAGCTTACAAATTTAGGATAAAAATCAATTAAAATCGAAACAAAAATATTCAGTCCCAATTCAAGTTTGTGCAATCTTGGCTTCTGGAGGTAATTTGACCTTCGTATTGCTGGCAAAAGTAATCAAACAACTAGATGAGATGTTGACCTTCAACGTTGGCTTTGTAATTATGCCATCTGACAGCTTTGGTGCAATTTTTGTAGAAAGGATCCAAACCTAGGATCAACGTTGCATAAAAACCTTGGGAAAGACTGCCACGAAATCCATTACTTGAATAAATCGTTATCTTCACAAAGAATCCCCACTGAAATCGAAAATCCAACAAGTGTTGTTATGTTATGGATTTTTTGGATTTTTCCAGATAATAAGCATTGTGTTTGTTCGAGATTTTCAATCGATCCATAGAGCTATCTGCCCGAAAGAAGGCATTTATTAATGATATTTACACAAAAATGTTCTTCGAACTAATTAACAAAAAGAATTTATAAATAAATACTTATTGTCTTTAAATTCTTATAATTAACAACATAATGGCTTAATAATGATTAAAACACCAAGTACAATCATGTATTTATTTGATAAAAACCGTAAAAATTTGGACAAAAAGGCAGCTCAACATCCCCCCATGCTGAACTTCTTGCACGTCCTTGTGCAAGCCAAACCTTTAAACTATAAAACTATGAAATAAGGCAAGAAAAATGTCAGCAAGGATGACGATGCATGATATTGTAATGCATTCATTAGCCCACAACATCACTATTACAATACCAGCTAAAACCATGTGAAAGTATCGATTGTAGGAATGATAAAACAAGATCAGGTATCGAAAGTAGACATTATGGAGAAAAGAGTGTTGCACATACCTATTACCTTGTCCCAAATGAATACCCTATGTTGTTTCTACCCAAAGTCTTATGATAAAAATCATATTTTTTGACAAAGTGCAATTTCAAATAGAATAACACAAAATTCCTGCACTTACTATAACAATCTTGTACCTAGGTGATGCAGCCCATATTTAGAGGAAACTACAATCAATACACATTATTTTAAACCAGCATCTTGTGAGCAGTCATGATTGAGTATTTCATCACTTCAAATACCATAAAAATTAAATTTATGATACCAAAAAAAGAGTATTATGACACTTTCCTAGACCAATCAACAACATCTTTATTGAACACTTTAAATTCCGTTGTCATCTAGATGAAAAGTTGGATTTCTTCTTAGTTCGGTACAAAGAATTACCTTCACTAAGGGTACCACTTCATTAAATATTCATGATTTTTAAAAGATAGAACTCAAAGCGTCATGTTCAAATCGTCTTAAAACCATTGTCCAAGAAAAAGGATGAGTTTTCAGGGAAAGAGAAGGATAATCAAGCAAATCATAATATGTAGTTAACTTTAATACCACAGACATGGCCCTACTGCCCGCAGGTGTTCATAACCTCAGCAGAGATGTCTTTTGACCCAACGAAATGTCTATGTCCCACTTACTAAATATAGATTCAGAGTTAGCTTATTTGACTTTTAGATGAAGGCCATTGTCCTGGCTTGGTAACCAGCTGATGGCAATGCCACTCACAAGAAGTAACATGGATGAACAAGCCAGCTCTTGATGAGACCTCCTGTCTTCCAACTTTTCCACTGAAAGCCATTACTCTGGCTTGGTGACCAGCATCAGCAATGTCATGCATGTTAGGTCTCATGATCATGGTAGGTTGGCTCATCACGATACCTCCTATCCTCCCCTAAATCTTTTGTAAACTTTGATTACAATTAACCTTAAAGGTTACTTAAGAACTGGGGAGACAGATCTACTCCTTAAGAGTATGGGATGGCATGAAAATTTTTTTGTGACTAACATTACTGGCTAGTTCCTCTACCCTAAAGGCTTATTAAAAATATCCCAGATAATGACTGAAAGATTCTTTGAGTTAATAATGCTAGTGTTCTCGTGAATAGCTCATTATGATATTTACAAGAGTGGTCCACCATAGGGGGTTTTGCAATAGTACCTTCTAAGGGAAATTGAAAACATATATTGTAGATGGAAACTCATTAGAGTGATTAATCATGGTTACTTTTTCAAAATCATGAGGTATTAGAGTGAATTGTACTCAACAATTTTTGTCACAAATGTGTGTGTTAACAACTAATGTGGATCAAAAGTAGTTTTAATAGCCATACTTTACAAATCAAAACCCTAATAGCATTATAACATCTTTATTCATTTACTCTCCTACCCTACTCTACCCTAAAAAGCAGAAGATTCCTAATTTTAAGTATAGGAGTACTTCCAATGCATCCATCTGTGCAACAAAAGGATCATTATGCTCATGTTAAAATTTGAAAAGTATAAGCGAGAAAATACCAGAACATGAGGTACCAGCTCCATTAACTGATATGATGCTACAAATTTCTGAATGATAAACGAGGAGTGCATACTAACAATCATTTGGAACCAAGATTCTATGGGATCCATATACTCTTGGTCACTTTATTCATGAGTAAAATTCAATGCATCATGAAAATCCTCCACATTTATTTGTTTATCCTCTAAAGTGCAAGTCGAATCAAATAAATGTTCTTCTTCTGATGGCTTCTCCTCATCATGCATGATCCACGGCTTCTCAGTCTTCTTAGGAAGATCTTACAGATCTTCATGAGTCTTCTCTGTGATAGGAATAGACCTTTCCCTGATTGATGCCAAAATATAATCTTTCTGTGAAGTAGAGACTCCAACTTCTGCTAGAATTTGAGATAATTCTTGGAATCATACATCACACTTCCTGACATTTTCTTACTAGTTGGAAAGCATCAAACTTGAAATATTCATTTACAGGCAACCAAACTTTGGAGTGACCCCAAGCGAAAGCAGATGCATGGCTTTTCACTCACGTCTTACTGTCATCTCTGCCCTCTAGTTTCCCTGCGAAGGTAAAAGCGAAAAATAAATTAACTTCAGTTGCAGTAAAGAAAACAATCCACACTTTGCAGAAAAGAAAATCACACTTTGTAGAAATGGAATAATCTATATTGCAAAAAATAAATTTACCTAATGAAATAAATTACTCCTAAAAACTCAATTGCAGTAAAATAAACAAAACCCACGTGTAGTAAATAAAATCACTCATTTGCGGAAAGGAAAACCTGGCTTGTGAGCTTTCTGGAAATATCGTCCAGTATGCTTCAGCAAGCAAGGAGAATCTCATTAATCTAAAAAATTTATTGCGAAAGAAAGGAAAAAAACATAACAAATCACGAGGCCTTATCCTACAACGCCTTCCTGGAAACGGCGCCAAAATGTTGGGAGGTATAAATGCTAGATTTACACCCACATTTAAATTTTCAATCCAGGGTCGTAAGAATTAGATACATAGCACAATATATGCCAAAATACGGCCTCGAGGATTTTTAAAAGTAAAACCCTAAAGATAATTCGAAAAGGAAATCATTCAGGAAAATAAATCAAACATTTCACACTACAAATTAATAATCTATGCAAGAAATAAAGGATGCAAAAAAACTTCTTAATCAGCTACACCTACACTTGCAAATATGAAAGCATGAAATAAATAACTATTTAAAATCTATACTTAAAATGCTTCTTTCGAATGATGCTTCGAAATTTGTACTTAAATTGTCGCTTTAAAATCGGTACTTAACATGTTGCTTCCAAGTACTATTGCTGGAAATAAATCACAAGTGTATGGATATATTCAATTCAGTGTTTTAAATTATTGAGCGAGGATAACTTCAAGATTATTTTTTAGAAACTTACTTATATTAATCTTGGTATTAAGTTATGATTAACGAATATTGTTCTCTTAATTCCAAGATCAACTTCATGCAATGATCTAAATTGTGTATAAGTGCCAAACAATATAAATGTCAAATTAAATTAAACCCTTGTTGACTTTATATCATGATTATTCCCATTTTAAATATCCGCAACTTAATATATTTTGTTATAAAATAATTTGAACAGGGCACGATGAGGAAAAATAAGAAGCACTTGTTAATTAATATTCTATTTGTAATCTAATTGTTGGAACATAAATGAATCATAAATTAACTATGTTGTTAAATCTAATAACCAAGCCTATGTATTTAAATATTAAATGTAGATGAAATGGCAGAACAAATTGCAAATCTCACCACACTATTCAGGAAATGAAACGCAATCAAACACAACCATGTAATAAAATGAAAATAAAGAAACCATTCTAACAAGAAATTAAATAAATCCTAAGTAAACTGGACAAATGAGCTGACTAATGGGCCCGATCACCTAGCTCAACCCTCCTAAACGAAAACTACATTAACACGTTATCTCAGAAATTCAAAATAGCCTGAAAATGAAAATTAAATGTGTATTGAATCACATTACATAAATAAAATTACAAAATCATTCAATCAAACTAAATGATATAAGTATTATAACATTTGCTTCATTCCATGATCTAACGTTCTGCTGCAATCCTAGCATCTCCTATTCTCTACGATCTAGCATCTGCCACCTATATTCCCCTATGCGTGCACAGCTCCTCTGCTTTTATAACAGTGGTGTTGCTCATAAATTAATGAATTTTATTGTTACATATCATACAAATTTAGGATACAAATCAATTAAAATCGGAACAAGAAGATTCACTCCCAATTCAAGTTTGTGCAATCTTGGCTTCTGGAGGTAATCTGGCCTTCGTATTGCTGGTAGAATAAATCGAACAGTTGGATGAGGTGTTGACCTTCAACGTTGGCTTTGTAATTAAGCCATCTAACAGCTTTGGTGGAATTAACGTAGAAAGGATCCAATCCTGGGATCAGTGTTCCATAAAAACATTGGGAAACACTGCCACGAAATCCATTGCTTGAATAAATCGTTATCTTCACAATGAATCCCCATTGAAATCGAAAATCCAACAAGTTTTGTTCTATATGGATTTCCTGGAGTTTTTCAAATAATAATCATTGTGTTTGTTCGAGCTTTTCAATTGATCCATAGATCTATCTGCCACAAAGAAGGCATTTATTAATGAAATTTACACAAAAATGTTCTTCAAACTAATTAAAAATAATAATTTATAAATAAATACTTATTGTCTCTAAATGCTTCTAATTAACAACATAATGGGCTAATAATGATTAAAACACTAGGTACAATCATGTATTCATTTGATAAAAATCGTAAAATTTTGGACAAAAAGGCAGCTCAACAGGTCCCCATTGCGCTGATTTCCTCCATGAGATGAGGAAAATTATGTTGAACTTGGTCCCTGCTGAGCCACTTACAACCCGATACAAATAGATATTTTGTTTTTGAATGTTCTTTATTTGTGTGTCCATGATCTGATTAGTTGTGGCTTGTTCCATGCAGTCTGGGTTTAACTCTGTTGGTGTGAGTTGTTCTTCCATGTTGGATGTGTCCAATGACTCCAATATAGGTGGAAAGTAGGGTCGAAGGCAGTCCACATTGAACATTGGCTGCAGACCAAGGAATAGTGGAATACTGAGCTCGAAGGCATTGTCACCTACCACCTTGATAATGGTGTATGGCCCATATCAGAGTGGACGAAGCTTGCGGTGGGGCTCGACGGGGTGCTCCTTTGCAAATGTAGCCAAACTTTGTCGCCCACCTGGAACTTTTGTGGCACACAATGTTGATCATCTCACTGCTTATACTTGGCATTGGATTTCTCAAATATGTCGTGGACCTGTTGGATGCGTTCAATAAATTTGGATGCTTTATCAGCCTTAAACAATACATGTGTGGATTTTGTTTGTGTGGTCACATGAGTTATGGCAACATCAAGAAGCAGCACGCCTGGGTTCAGATCAACAGAGTGTTTGACCTGACAATGTAGAGGAACCTCTGAGGGTGAGGAGAAAATTTCCTTGAGTAACAATGATAAAGCATGTGTTCTGCATTAACACGTTGTGAAGTTTATTAATGCAATATATTAGACACAGATCATGTTTAAAAAGCTTGTCCCATGTTAACACAACATCAGGTTCAACATGTATATCATAATTTAAAACATCAATTTATTATTAGAAAAAATAGATCTAAACATGCCTTTCAGAAATAACATTAGATAATAGATTATAATAATCATATATGATAATAGACCTTCATTAAATATATTGATAAAACTAATTTAAGTTGTATTTACGAATGTTTATAGATATGGTTCTAATCTTAAAAATCCATATTACATAAATACTATAAATATTAAAAAAAAATATGGTTAATGAAAAATATGTCATATTTGTTTTAAAAAAAATATTAAAATTTGACATATATTTAAAAGAAGATATAAATATTTGAATCAAATAAACAACTCTTATCTAAAACTTTATCAAAAGTAAATATAATGACCAAATAAAAAATATAAATATTTGAATCAAATAAATCACTCTTATCTAAAACTTTATTAAAATTAAATAAAATAACCAAATAACATGTCTTAAACCACAGTGAAAATAAGATTTACCATATAACATATGTTGAGAACTCAGTAAGAAAACTCAGAAACTTCTAATAATAATTGATTATCAAAATAACAATGCAATTTTGTAGTTTTCCCACAAAATTTACCATATAACACAGGTTGAGAACTTAGTAACTCCTATTTAGAAAGGTTTGATAAATAAATAAATAAAGTTGATTATCAAAACAACAATACAATTATGTATCTTTCACATTTCAATCAAACATTAAAAAAAAGTCAACCATTCTTATAGATGAGTAATGTGTCTTCATTATATGTATTTAATCAAGTTAGAATTATTTATAAAAATGATGATTTTGTTCAGGAGTTTATTTTTCACCGTCTGTTCATTTTTTTTTAATCTTTAATTTTTTATGTTTCAGTTATAAGTTTAACACTAAAAATAATTGAAATATTATTAAAAAAATAATAAACCACCATATAGAAATTCCACAACTTAACCCACCATATAGAAATTCCACAAAAACTATAATGTGATTTTCTAAAAACCCAAAAACCAAACTTTTCCGAACAAAATTGCTGACTATTTAAACTACGCGAGTTATAACACAGTGTCATGATGTCGATAGACAGCGTAGCAAACAGGTGCACATAAATTAAGGCAAATATTTTTCGTATATTAAATTTTATATATATGAATTGAAATAAGCAAGATAATTTATAAGTAAATAATATATGTGGATGGGTACGTTAGCAAATAAATTACGATAAATAATTTAAAATTATATTTTAAAATCAAAATTTTTTATTATGTTACAAGTTTTTTTTAGTGCATCTTTACGTAGAAGGTGTTCCTATTATGAGCTTTGCTGGGATGTACAGTGCTCTCAGCCAATTTCTGTGCTTCATCTATCGCTCTTCTGCCTTGTCAAAATTTGACACTTGGTGAGCAACCTACCTCCTGCTGTCCAATCCTTGCCTGGGCCGTGTTGTTGTCATCTAGTTCGCTCCGGAGTTAGCGGCGAGAGTTCGACGAAAGTTGGCAGTGCGAGGGTTCAACGAGCCAGCTCATTTCAAATAAGAAAGTACTAGTTTTAGAAATTTTATATTATACCTATGTGAATTAGATTTCAAATTTTAAAAAATATATTATCTTGAACCATATTCAAAAAGTTGGACATTGTTGTGGCATTGGGTATCCCTAAGAGATAAGTGTGTATAGTGAAAGTCAACTTTGAGATCTAACCCTATGGCCTCATTAAATATAGATTTAAGGCAATGGCTTGTTCTCTTCTTACCATGCTATATAAGCCAACGTCATCCGTTATGGATTCGTTGCATGAGTCATGCTTCTTCTCTTCTTCCGATGCTATATAGGCCAACGCAATCCGTTATGTTTGTTGATTTAATGAATATTTATATCTCTTTCGGGTCAAAGAATTTTAATTTTAATTATTTGGTGAATCATTTGTTTTTTTTTTAATTGGAGAGACATGTTGTAATTATTAATTTTAACTTATTTAGTGAATTATTTGTTTTTTATTGGAGAGAAATGTTGTAATTAATATATTCGTGGCATTTATAAAATAGTTGTATGTGAGTTGAGTTAATAATTTTTCAAAGAATTTTAATTAGAATGGTTTAGTAAATAATTTTGGAAAATCATATTATAATTCACATAATATTTATAAAATAGTTGTATCTAATAGTGATAGCCAACCTTTCAAAGTTACCTACTTATTTATAAAATAGTTATATATAAAGTAATAATAATAATCAAGCTTTCAAAATTACCTATTTTCTCAAAATTCTCAGAAAAAATTATATATATTTCATAATATATTACATAAATTACTTTTTATATCATTCTAATGTCGAGCTTTCCTTTTTACCTTTTTACCTTTTTGTAGTTATTATGGATAAGGTTGATCAAGTCCACTTGAGAGTATCACATAATGATAAAATGTGATGTTGAATTAATAAATAAATAACCCACTAGACAGCTCTACTAAAGAGAGTGAACGGATAAGGTTGATCAAGTCCACTTGAGAGTATCACATAATGATAAAATGTGATGTTGAATTAATAAATAAATAACCCACTAGACAGCTCTACTAAAGAGAGTGAACCAGGAGAGTCTCGCTCTGCAGAACCATCTACATTCTCAATACAACTCAATCAATGTATAACATACATGGATATAGGGAAGTTAGAACCATACCCTAAGAAATAAAAACTAATTCTTGTCCTAACGTTTCGTGAACCAACTCTCACTAATTAACGATTCTCCATTATCTTTCAACACTCCCCCTTAATGGAGGAGGGGTTCACAAATATGCCTAACATCTCCCTAAACATTTGAAAATTAATTTTTCCAAGAGGCTTAGTGAAAATGTCAGCAGCATTATCACGTTTTACAATATACAAGATGGATTTCTTTAGATTGAACTTTCTCCCTGACAAAGGGGAATTGTGTATCAATGTGTTTAGTGTTCTTGTGAAACACTGGATTATTAGCAAGTTTGATTGAACTCTGGTTGTCGCATCTGATAATTGTTGCATCTTTCTGTTCTTCCCCAGCATCCTGGGGAAGTCTCCGCAACCAAACTGCCTTGCATGTTGTTGTGCACATAGCTTGATACTCTACTTCCGCTGAAGACAAGGAAAATATGTTCTATTTCTTACTGCTCCATGTAATCACCCTAGATCCAATTCTAAATGCATAACCTGTTATGGATCTTCGGTCGTCTACATTTCCAGCCCAATCGGAATCTGTAAACCCTGTCAATCTAGCATCAAAATAATAAGTATAAATAATACCATAATCTACAGTTCCTTGTAGATACCTTAAAACACCTTTCACTGCATTCCAATGACTCTCAAGTGGCTGGGACATAAATTGACTTAGCACACTAATTTCATAAGCTAAATTTGTTCTGGTAGTGGGTAAGTAGATTAGACTCCCAAACAACTGTTGATATAATGTCACAACTACCTCTTTAGAACCATCCTCACACTGAAGTTTAATGTTCTGCTGTAATGGTATTGCTGCAGCCTTGCATTGATTCATCCTGAATATTTCTAGTAGACCTCTGACATACTTACCCTGGGACAGAAAAGTTTGTCCTGAATCTCTCTAGATTTCAAGACCCAAACAGTATCTTAGTTCACCAAGGTCTTTCATTTCGAACTTTTTTGACATTTGCTGCTTGATTTCTTTGATCAGTTCAACAACATCACCTGTAATGATTAGATCATCTACATACAAAGAAATCAACACTATACACCCCTTTTCATCTTTCACAGTATACAGATTAGGGTCTTTTTTATTTCTGTTGTAACCGTGTTGTAGAAAAAATGAATCAATATTTTCATACCATGACTTGGGTGCTTGTTTCAGTCCATATAAAGCTTTCTTTAATCTACAGACTAAATGTTTTTTCCCTTTCTGGACAAACCCCTCAGCTTGTTCTAAGTAAACTTCCTCTTTCAACTCCCCATTTAAAAATGCAGATTTTACATCTAGTTGGTGAATCATCCAGTGTTTTCTAGTAGCTAAAGCAATCATCATTTTGATAGTGTTTAGTTTAGCTACGGGGACGAAGGTTTCCTCATAGTCAATACCTTCTTTTTTTGAATACCCCTTTTCTACCAATCTATCTTTTAATTTATCTATAGTTCCATCTGCATTAATATTGGGTTTATACAACCATTTACAACCTATGGTTTGTTTCCATTCAGGTAGTTCAACCAGCTCCCAAGTGTTGTTTTTGAGAATAGATTCATATTCATGTTCCATAGCTTCTTTCCATTCACTATATTGATTTGCTTCTCTATAACTAGAAGGTTCAACAACATTCATCATACTAGTTATAAAGGAATTCTCCCTATATCTAGCAGGCAATTGAATCTACCTACCTGATCTTCTTAGCATTGGCGTAGCTTCCAACCTGTTTTGAATTTCCTTTGAAGGACTCGGCTCGATTGTTATATATGAACTTTATGATTCTTCTTTTTTTTACTTCTCATGGCTGTTACCTGTTTCTTCACTTCCTTCCACCAAAAATGGAATATCCCATTCCTCATTGCTTTTTCCAAATTCATCATAAACCTACTCATGGAACATGACATCTCTACTAACAAAAATCTTGTGAGTAGAGGGATTAAACAATCTATAAGCTTTAAATTGTGAAAAATACCCTACAAAGGTACATCTGATAGCTTTTGAATCTAGTTTTCTTCTTTCTTCCTTTGGAATGTGGGCAAATGCTTTAGACCTAAACACTCTCAAATGTTTTACTGCAGAATTGAATCCATATAATGCTTCAAAAGGGGTTTTAAACTCGAGACTTCTTGTAGGACTCCTATTTTTCAAATAAACTGCAATATTCAATGCTTCAACCCAAAAACCATTTGAAAGATCCTTACCTTTCAACATGCTCCTAACACACTCCACCTATGTTATGTTCTTTCTTTCTGCTACTCCATTCTGCTGAGGAGTATGGGGTACTATGAATTGATGTAATATTCCATGGTATTTAAAATACTTTGTAAGTTCCTCCTTCCTGTATTCTCCCCCTTGATCAGAGCGGAGAATTTTTATGTGCTTCCCTGTTTGCTTTTCTATCATATATCTAAACTTCTTAAAGTATTCAAATGCGTGACTTTTATTACTCATAAAATATACCCAAGAAAACTTTGTGCAGTCATCAACAAACAGTAGAAACTACAGTGCACCTCCTAATGACTTTGTTTGCATAGGTCCACATAGGTTGATGTGCACTAATTCAAGTATATCTCTCTTTTTCTTTTCTACTCGAACAGGGAATTATTCTCTATGCATATTTCCTAACACACAAGCATCACAATCATTATGCACTTGTTTTAATGTAGGAAGACCTCTTACCATTTACTTTTTCTGAAGTAATAGAAAATCGTTGAGGTTAATGTGACCAAGTCTCTGGTGCCATAGATCTTCTGTAGTCAAACTTGATGTTTTCAAGGCTCGATCTAGTGCTATCCTCACATCCAATTTGTATAGACCTCATGTTCGAATTCATAAAGCAATAGTCTTCATATAACAATTAATATAACAATTAGATTTAAATAATTCTGCCTTGAGATTCTGATCTATAATCATGGATACAGAAATCAGATTCTTTGTAACTCTAGGTACATACTTTACATTATGAATATGTCTCATATTACCATCGGGAAAAATAACAGGAATTTTCCCGTACCCTTTGATCTGATGACTTCTATCATCACCAAGGTATATTTGTGCTCCGTTGTTTATTTCTTTAACATCTTTGAACCATTGTTTGTTCCCCATCATATGTGTGGATGCTCCCGAATCTACATACCAGATGTCTGCTTCGACGTTTTCATCAAAGTCTGCCATGAACAATCTAAAGTCCTGAACATGGTCATCATCTGTGAAATGACCAGCGTGTCTTTTTTGTTTCTGTTGTTCTTCATGAAATTTATTCTTCCTGCACTCCATAGCCATATGACCGATTTTTCCGCAATAAAAACATTTTATTACATAGTCGTTTTTATTCGAATACATACCTTGAGCTTGATTTCCTTTTGCTTTGAAGAATTTCTTCTTTTCCATTAATGCAAGATCTACACTCTGGGGTTTTAGAGTCAATATTATTTCTTCTTCTTGCATTAATATTCCTGTCAGTTCTTCAAACTTTGGGATTTTCTCTCTTGCACTTATCCCAGTGATGAACATTTGGTAATCATCAGTCATACCATTCATGGTAATTATGACCAAATCTGCATCTGCTAATATCTCACTGATATCTGCCAATTTGTTCTTCAGATCTTTGATCCGCGATATGAAAGAAGCAAGTGCTTCATTCTCCTCCATCTTTATGGATAGAATCTTTCTCTTCAAGAACAGAAGACGATTTGTATTCCTGATCTCATACAAATGCTTCAATACCGTCCAAATCTCGCTTGCTGATTTCCATTCTCTGATATACGGTATGATGCAGTATTTCACTGACATCTTCAGCAACATCTTTTCTCTACCTTCTCTCTTCTCCCAGTCTAGAATCGACGTTTCTCCCATTGTTGGCATTGGATCATCCCCATTTTCAATCGTCCAAGCACTTTGTGCTTCTAGCAGAGTCGGCATCTTAAACTTCCAATTAGAGTAATTGAAAACATTGAGCTTGTTGCTTTCGTTCAAGTATGATTCGATTATTTGATTATTCATTTAGATGATTTACAAAAAAAAAAAGTTCGAGTAATTGACAGGAGAGAAAAAAAATGATAGATCTACCCTAGATATTTATAGAAAGAAATATCACGATACAGATCTACCTGATCTGTGATCAATCTAATAGGTTGTTTTGCGCGTTATGCGACACTCTCGAATCCTATGCACCAGCAAGATCTACTTCAGATCTCTTCCTTCATCGGTGAGCTTTCACTGGATCCCTTCATTGGCGACCTTTCACCGGATTTCTTCCTTCATCGGTGGTGTCCACTGGCTCAAATCTATTTCATATCTCCTCGACACACTTACCAACCCAATTTTCGCGACTATCATGCCGAAAATGAAACTAGGTAAGTCTTCCGCTTGTCAGCGCCTCTGTTGTGCTCAATTCTGCGACAATGGCATGACTGTTGTTGTAGGAAATGCGACGATCGGCGCAACTATTCCTCAATAACCCACGCTGATCCGCTTAATGCCTGAGAAAAAAAAATCACTCAATCATCAGGGGCTTCCCCTCTACCACCTGGATACTCGCTGGGATCACAACACTTCGACTATGATTCGACCTTGGAGCTCTGATACCATGATAAAAAGTGATGTTGAATTAATAAATAAATAACCCGCTAGACAACTCTACGAAAGAGAATCTGAACCAAGAGAGTCTGGCTTTGCAGAATGCTCTACATTCTCAATACAACTCAATCAATATATAGCATACATGGATATAGGGAAATTAGAACCATACCCTAAGAAATAGAAACTAATTCCTTTCCTAAAGTTTCGTAAACCAACTTTCACTAAGTAAAGATTCTTCATTATCTTTCAACACATAATTCTTATTATTCATTTATATTATTTTTTATTATAAAAATATAAAAATTAATAATATAAATGTAGGATAAAATGATATTTTTTATAATTTAAAAAGAAAAAAAACAAATATCAATAATATTATTATTAATATTAAATAGTTTAATTATAATAGTGGTATTTGAGGAAGTTGAATTCATTTCATTCTTTTAATAAAATCAAAATTTCTTCATTTCAACAAATATTGTCTCTAATGAATTACAAATTTCCTCAATATTATTATCTCAATAAATTTTAACGAGAAATATTATCTCAATAGATTTCAATATTGTCAAATCAAATCTTGAAATCATAATACGTTCAACCTTTTGATATCATGGTACGTTCAACCTTTTTCAAAGATATAAATGTAGAACATTTGTGATTCGGTAACTTCGGTTGAAGGTTATATACTTATTTATTTCTTTATAATATAATAAATGGTTATAATTAATAGTTTCAATTTTATTAACAATAATAAAATTAAATATATATTTCAAAAAAATTAAACAAAAATATTTTCTTTTAATTTTATAGATTTTATTTTTAAATAAGTTTAAAATTTCATAGATATGAAGTAGATGAAGAGTAAGTGAATTTTGAGGAGGGAGAGGAATTTCTCAAAAGTCTATGTTCAAGTTAAGTGAGGTGTTATTTGAAATATGGAAAAAGTTCTAAGCTTATAATAACAAGATTAAATAAGAGAAAATGGGATGATTTTGATTACTCATTTGAAGAAGATCGTAAAATCAGGAGAAGAAAAAGAAAAAAAGTTAAGACTTCATGTCACATAAATTTATATATATATATAGAGAGAGAGAGAGAGAGATTGGAGAGTAATTTGAAAGTATTAGTGTTAATGATATCATTTTTTAGGAAGAAGAAACAATTTTATTGTAGGTCGAAAGGGAAGAAGAAACTACTTGTATTTGTGAAAAATTGAGGTTGTGGGATTCTAGTAGTAAGCTTGACATTGAGTAGTTTATTAAAGTTAGATGAGATATATGTTTATCTCAAACTAAAATGTTATGAGGAGGCTAAAATGTTATGAGGAGGGGAGGGAGATACTAAAAGGAAGAAGGAGGAGGTTAATTTAGGTTTATGAGAAACAAATGGAAGATAAAGTGTATTATGCCATCAAATGAAAAGGTAAAATATATCTTAAGGGAGGACAAGGGAATGGAAGAGGTCAAATACTTAATGGAAGTGACATTCACAAGGTATTTCATGGGAAAAAAGGTAATGGAGAATCACTCCAAAGGGGGTGGAGAAGAATCGGTATGAAGACCAAGGGCATACTTAGGGTTCCACATATTAACCTATGGGTAGCTTGCCTTCTAATTTAGGTTTGAAACCAATGGAAAGAACATCATACCCAAAAGACAGTATTGGGAACCATCAATGTTAGACATTAGCAAATGGAGGCCAGGGTTCAATCCAAAAAAAACTACCTTTAAGCAATGAGTATGGTTGATGTTACCAATATTACCCATAGAGTTATGGAATAAAAATATGAAACTAAGGGAAGGGATATTAACTCCATTGATTTATAGACATTTTCATATCAACGTGGACAAGAGGATAGTGATTATTTTAGTGGAATTGGATATTTAGATAGTATTTCGGGAAGAAGTGGAAATCACTTGGGGTTTATGGAATCTTATTTGACTCTTAGCCATTTTAATATTTAGACATTGCCTAAAATGTCATGGTATGGGACATGCGTGGAAATATTGCATGCAAAGGGGTGACAAGTGGGTTTGGAGGAAGAAAGAGACAAGTCAAAAGAAAACTAAAAGGCTTTAGTGATGGATGCTAATAAGAATTAAGTGGAGGGAAAAGTAGCAGCCAATGTAGAGAATGTTCATGTAATCCTAGACCAACCTTAGAATAAATAACTATACAAATAATCGAATAATGGTAGGTAAAAAGTGATATCTATTCAAGCAAGGAGAAAGTAAAGGATCCAAGGCTCTAGAAAGAAAACACAAAGGGAATTTCTTTGCATGAGCTTCTATAAAACGTATGCATTGCAATATGTCCAATACAAGTGATTTTTCAATTGTATAAAATAATCAACAAAGGAAATTCCAATAAAGAACACCCAAAGTAGGATCTTGACCTGATGTAGGGAATAAAAAAATACAAACAATCAAAAAAGGTTAGGTGCCACTTTATAGATGAAGAATAATTTGAGATATGAAAAATATTAGTCTCAAGGACTTATTAATATTTGAGGACTTATATTTAGTAATCATTAAAAACCATGATGGGGAAGATAAAAGCCCCACGATAAACAAGAGAAAAATGTCCAGATACAAATTAAGGCCTATGAAGGAAAGTACTTAAAAGGAAGATGGGGAAATTGAGGAGGGTTTGGCTTTATACTATATCCAACCATTGATATAATGCCAAAGAAAAAAAACAAGTGAAGGAAGCTAAACAATTAACTATAAATAATGCCTTTAGAGTGAGGGTGAACTTCAGCAAGGTGACTCAATGAATATTATTTCCTTGAATACTAGAGGGGCAGTAGGTTGTTATAAGAAGCTATCCCTAAATACATTATTTTCTATAAATAAGATGGATATAACAATGATTTGAGAGATTATGTGTGAGGGAACTAAAGCAATGACAATGACAATTCTATCTTCTTGTTTAAAAGATTGCTCATTTTATTCATTAAATTCAAATGGAAATTTAAGACATGTAGTAAAAAGGTGGAAAGATTCTCTACAATTCATAAATTTGTATTTTTAATTATAGGTATTCAAAAAAAACTTTAGATATAAATATTTAAGAGTTTTTTTTATCATGATCAATCTAGACAAACCATATGAAAATAAAAAATCATTTAGGGCTAATTTTAAATTATAGGGTTTGGTTAAGAATGATAATTTTATTTTATAGGGTGACCTAAATTTCACAATGAAGGTAAGAAAGGTATTAGGGGATAATTCTAGACAACATTCATTGGTTGGTATTTGTCTCAGATGTTTGAGGATATGTCACTATGTGATGTGAAACCAAATTAGGTTATGATCCCTACATGGAGGAATTATGTAATTGGAACGGATGGGTTTTAAAAATAATTAATATTTTTTTAGTAGTAAAGAACAAATTGGGGTGACGGGCAGGTTGAAATATGAGGTAGGAGTAGAAGTATCTTTGGATATCTCCTTATTCGAGTTCAAATAGAAAAAGATGACCATAAACCTTTAGGAATCTATAAATTTAATCACATTATGATTAAAGGAGGAGGATTTAGAAATATGGTAATACAAAACTGGATGTATTTTGACCCAAACATAGGAGATATATCCATGTACCATTTTGCAAAGGATTTTATGAATGTCAAAAACTAGTATTAGAATTGGAAAATGGAAAAGTTAGGGAAGCTAAAAAAGTGTTATTCAAGATTGAGGAACATATTAGGCTTGTTTGAAAGTAATCATAGAGGAATTGATATAGAGGAAGAGAGCATAAGATTAAAAACTCTAAAAGGAGTTGAAGGAAACTTATGTAGCAAGAAGAAGTAGAATGGAAATTGAAAATTAGGGCTATTTAGTTGGTATAAGGTAATGAAAATTACATGCTAAATATAGAAATATCAACACCATATAAAAGATAAATAAAGTATAGCAACAATTATGTTACCCAATTCAATATGCTCCAAGTGAAGGATGAATAACAAAAAGGAATAATAACTATTATATTACCTAGTGTAGTAGAATATCATGAGCCATCAACACAACATAAAAAAATTTCTTCCATGTCTCCTACCCTTCGCTTCAATATCTATAAACAATAATAAAATTACCCATTATATGATTTCAAGCATAGCATGTCATAAGATTAAAGAATTTTAAATCAATAAGCATATTGTTGTGTGTGTTCTACTCTAGCTCATGTCATAGTTTTAGTCTTGTGTTGCTCCTCCATACTACCTTTCTTTGTGTGTGCTTGATAATATTCACAAGTAGTTACATTGATTTTCTACAAATTTGATGTGGTTGTCTACTTGTTTTTGGTAGGGGTTTTTTCGCATTGTGAAATCATTGGAGAGTAAGAAAACTTTCATCATACCTCAATATTATATTATGGAGAAAAATAGTTTGAGAAGGAGAACCTTCATTCAGAACTAGCACAAATGATTAGATGACACTCAACATAGTTTATTAGTTTATTTGGTATCATTGTTATTAGTTTTCTTCATTGATGCTTATTTTCTTTATGTGAAATACTTTGCAAACATTTTTCATCATACACCTTGAGATTTCGACCACATTTTTTCTCTACAAATTAGTTCCATTTGGAAATCAAATAAATCATATGGGATACCCCCTTTACTACTTGTTGTACACCAATTTTTCACTCTTCATGGAAGGTTGGAGAAGGATGAGTGCTATGAAGGAAGGATCTGAAAGTTGTATGGTTTACTATTCAAGTTGTTCAAAGTGTTTTGAGCTTTATGTAGGAAGTATTGGGATTAGTAATAGTGGTTGACCACTTTTTTTGAGTGCATCACTCAATGTTGTTGTCATATTAAATGTCATAATCAATGCTGAGAAGTTTGCACTAGGATCACCTCAATTACCTTAAGCGTTAATGAAAAATAAAGGACTAGTGTATCATAAGTTTAGTTATGTTTAATTATTTTCTCACTTTTACATTCATCTTGAATGTATTTTGCCTCTCAAATAGTCCAACTATTGTGCAACACTAACAAGATGCTACTAATTGAATGAACTTGTCTAACAATCACAACAACCACCTAACTACACCTTAACCTAATTCAACCACCCTACCAAACAAAAAACCCTTTTGAATGAAAAATCTTAAACATTAGAAACCAAAACCCATAATAAGCTTGTGCATATTGTTGAAACTGTAAATCATAGAGATAAATTCATGAATATTTTATAGTTCCACTTTTAATGTTATAATTCCATGAAAATTTTATGATTCTATCTTAAATTTTAAATTAAACTGCACCCTATTTACCCAATGGACAATTTTAATAAAATCATAATAAAATACCTTCAAAAGTTATAATTGTGCCAGAGTGTTCCGGATGCGGGTGCTAGTCCAAATTAAGCAGTGGCGCCACGCGGCCGTACGGTTGCAGGACACCTATCCTCACCACGCAGTGCACATGGCCACCTAGACTGGTTTAAATGTTAGTGCATGGGGTATTTACTCACCACCCTTGCTCGCCTCCCATCGACGTCCTCCACCATTAATTATGTCCTCTGCACATTTATTCTGACATGCATGCCTTCACCGCCTCCCATGGCCCTTAAATCCACCATCCCTGCTCCTATTTCTGCCATTCGTCTCTCCCTTCAGCTTTGCGCAGACGCTCCTGGTGTCTCAGCCAAGCCTTGGCTCCTCTGCTCAATTCCGTGCTCCTCTGGTAGCTTTTCTCTGGCCTTAAGCTCCACCTCTATTCCCTCTAACGCCTCTGCGACTCCTCAGTCGTCTCAGCCCCACTCCCACTCCTCTACCATGCCTAGACACCACCACATGCGGTGCTATAGAGGAAGGGGTCGTGGTCTTCCTTCCAGACCTCCCATCTCTCCCTTAGTGAGCAGGTCGGTGAATTTCTCGGTTGACTGGGCGGAGCTGGAAATCCTCAACCCCATCAATATTTTAGCTCGCCTATCTATCCACCTTCTGGATTCACCTTCTGAAACCTTTGGCTCTGGACTCCTCCCTAGAAAGAGATGCCGCAAGTCTACCATCTCTCCCGCTCCTGCCTTCTTCCCCGGCAAGATAGTGGCCCGGCCTGTGCAGAGTGCCTCGAACAATAACCATGACAGCTCGAGCTCAAATGAGGATGGCACCAGTGCGAGTGCTAAGGCTCTCGCGACTTCCTCCATTTCGCCTAATGCCCACGCGACGCTTCTTCCTTCGTTGACAGCCCACACATCCAAGCAGGAGGATGACGAGTCTGAATATGCATGCAGAATTGTGGAAGAGTCGTTCCAACCTCCAACAAAGGATGATAATTCTCCATCTGCTTAACTGCTGGGTGCTTATCTCTCATTCCAATCAATTTTCTACAATTTTGATGTTTCTAGTTTTCTAGTTTTGTCTTAAACATGTCACATGTAATATTGGTTTCCCAATATGGGTAGCTTATTCTAGACTCTTTGTGCTCTATTATTGGGCTGGTTTCCCACTATGGGTAGCTTATTCTAGACTCTTTGTGCTCTATTATTGGGCTGGTTTCCCCGTCTAGGCAGCCCCTTTTTTGTGTTCTTGAACTTGAAATTTCCCTCCAGAATTGGCTTGCCAACTTCGGAGGATGAGAACTGTAATCTTTTGAACTGTATGATATAATAGAAGTAGCCTAATTTAGAAAAAAAAAAATTTGTGCCAGAGGGCACGTGCAGGTGTAATATAAGAAATCTACTTTTGTTTTTATTAATAAAATCATTATATTGGCATATTACATTAAAATATATAAAAGATAAAAGTAGCACCAATAAGTTAAAGATTCATTTTACCTTATAAAATAGAATAATTATTATGTAACCATATTTAAATTTAATTAATAAGCACATAAAATTTTATTACTTACAATAAACTTACAATATAACAATATGTTTAACCATGGACAATCACGTTCACTTGGCTATAGATATTATTAATTTGTAAATAGACTTTGTTACAATATTATGGCTCATCAATACAACATGCCCAAAAAATGATAGTAGCTATGAATTAAGTTTCATTTTACCATATAAATCAAAATAATAATTATGTAACCATGTTTAAATTTCATTAATAAGGACATACAAACTTAATACTACAACATAACAAGATTTTTAACTATGGATATTCACCCCATTTTACCATGGATATTATTAACCATACCATACCATGTGCCAATAGGATAGCTCATCAATACCACATGTCCAAAAATAATCTTTCATTTCACAATCAAAATAATACTTCCAATATAACAAGATTTTTAACCATGAATACACACACCAATTTACCATGGATTTTAGTAACTATACCATGCTATGGGCCAATACCATATCTCATCAATACCACATGCCCAAAAATCTTCTCTCATTTCACAATAAAATTATTTTATAAATATTTTTAAATTTTATTTTATTACATTTTTGGGCTAAGAGACACTCTCCATCTTAGTATGGAAGAAATGTTGTAATGTCATGTTATATTATGTTATCTAAACATTTTGACCCACTCAAATTACATGAAAATAAAAAATAAAAATATTAATTAAAACATTCTGATTTAGTGAAATTACATAAAAATAAAAATTAAACTAAAAATACAAAATTATTAATTAAAGAGCTCAATCTATTATGTATCAAATCTTTCGGTGAAAATCACATTGGAGAAATTTGTGTCGACGCGTTTCGAACCAACCAATGTGGTTCATCATCAAGACAAGATCTATCAAGTTCTGAGAAAAATCAAATCTCTCAAAGTACAAACATTTTTTCAAGTTTTACACTTAGAAAAGAGGTTTACACTTCAATAGACTTGATCCCTCTCTAAACTTAATAAAACATAAGTTAAAATAAATCTAAATTAATTTAAATAAATTCATAATAAGATATCCATTAAACTCATAACTTATTCTTTCACTTCGAAATTATTGTTACTTGTCTTTTTGTTTCAAAACTATTTTCTTTTATTTGTATGTTTTATTTTTTAAACGTTATTCATAAATATGAAACTTTTTATTATTAATATCCCAATATCCCAAACTTAAAAGTTTAAATATTTGTTTATTATTAATATTCAAAACTTAAAATATATTAATAGTTTAAATATTTATTTATTTTTGCTTATTTTATATATGTTATTGTAGTTTTTTATTTCCCATATGTGTTTTATTTTAAAGATGTTATTGAATTTTATATTATTGATTTTTTTCAAATATTATTAATATTTAGAATTTTAAATATATTTTTTTCTTATGTTACCCACTAATCCGACAAAAATATATTTAAAGTTAAAATATATATTTTCCCTATGTTACTCCTGTTATTGTGATCCTTGGTTTCCCGGTTAAAAGACCATAAACCAACTCCTAAACCAACATGGTTACCCAAAAAAAAAAAACATATTACTAACAGGAGTAACTAATTGCACATTGGCTCTTCTATCTATGATTTTGTTTATCACAATAATATTAATAAATAAGGTTTGTAATTAGTAACCCAAGACTTTATGTGATGTAATAACTAGGTACATGTGCCACCATCTTGGACTTATCTCTGATCTCCCAAATTTGCAATAAAGTTGAATTATGTACAGTTTTGGAGCTTAGTGTGTAATAGTTTATCACTTCCGTGACAGGAAATTAAGCTTCAACTTGTCATTTGTTCTTATCGATCAATTCAAATCATGTATTCACCTATCCATTAGTCATACAATGGATACTTTAAGAAGTATTTTTCAATGTATTTGGTATGAGGGCCCTATGTAGGCCACACCAAGTATAATATCAGTCGATATTATCCCACATGGAAATGTAATGTACTGTACTTGCAGTATTTTTTATTTATATGGAGATAGGTGAATGCTTGTGTCATTATGTATTCTTTAGTATTTTTATTTTTATGGAGATAGGTGAATGCTTGTGTCATTATGTATTATCAATTTTGTCACAAATTGTGTTTGTGTAATTTATTAATTTATAAATATTGTGTTAATATTTTATTAGTTTTTTTTAAGGTGTAGTTTAATTTATAAATGAAATAGATGTATAAATGGATTTCTCACTCTAAAAAAAAATTGGGCATTCAAATTTAATTGTTTAAATCACTTAAACTTGATTTTTAAAAAAATTGTACTATATTTTGGTTACCGGAATTAAATTTAAAATCAATTTTATAAATCAAAAGTATATTCTTAAATTACATATTAATTTATTGATTTTAAAACCAAATTAATTTGATGATGAAGAACCTCCATTAAAATTTATGGTTTACTGAATTTTAACAAAATATGAAATTACCATAATTCCTTTACATTTTATTTCTATAATTAAAAATAAGTGAGAGAAACTTATCACTATAATTTTGCTAAATTAGAGCAAAAAAATAAAAAACTAAAAAATAATTAAAATTCTTTGAAATTTTATTTTTAAATTACAGATTAATCTTAAAATTACAAACCTAAACTCTAAACTACTTTACTAAAATTAAAATTTATTAGTGTAATCAATAAATTAAACATCAATATAACTTTAATAAAATTGTGAAGTAATGCAATCAACTAATATTTGTGCTTCATTAATGTTCTAAGGCATTATATGACACCCATTACAAAATCCAATAGGTGGCATATATTGTCCAATACATTAATACAACTTGAGTGGGCCTAATGGTTAAGAGCATGTGTTTCCTCCTAAAAGATTACAGGTACTAGAGCACCATATGACACCCATTACAAAATCCAATAAGTGGCATACACTGCCCAATGCATTAATACAACTTGAGTGGGCCTAATAATATACCTTAGTAAAGGCGAAAGTAAGTCCATTATCCCATAAACAAAAGTCTCATACACATAATAACAAAAATAATAATAATAATAATAAAACCTTATCCCACAAACAAAAAATCTCATACACAATAATAATAATAAGCTATAGCCCAACAAACATTAATAACTAATAATTTCACAAATTACAATCATAACTCCACAAATATTGATAACCAATAATATCATAAATAAAAATCACAATAACAAACTCCACAAATATTAATAATCAATAATATCACCAATTATAATCATAACCCCACAAATATTAATATTAATAATAATAATGAATGATGTCACAAATTACAATCACGGTAACGAACCGTAAGTTTCACATTTCTGCACGTTGCAATATCCAATTATATCCACTGCAAGTGGGAATCGGTGAGCCCGATGCTACTCGAGATGCTCAGCTGGGTTGCACCCAGAAGATTCTTTATCTGTACCATGGAGAAGAAATAAAGCCATTTCTGGCGACTATTCAATTATTATTTTTCAGTAGTTTGCGTTTCCGATACTTTTCTTTGCCCAAGACTTGACTTAAAGGTGAAGGCAGCCTGAATGCACTGGTGCCCACTGACCCCACTGACATCACATGTGAACAATACTTCAACATTTCGTTATATATATCTGTAGCTGGAGTTCACTTGAAGATCAGAGCGAGAAGATGGGTCTATGGGTATTGCTGACTTTGGCGCTCAGCGCGCAGCTATTGCAGTCTCAGGCTTACAATCTGGCAAGTTCAAGCAATACTACTGGAAGTTACAGTGAGAATGGATTGGTGATGAACTACTATGGGGACTCTTGCCCTCAGGCTGAAGAGATTATTGCTGAACAAGTCCGCCTGCTGTACAAAAGACACAAGAACACTGCATTCTCATGGCTTAGAAATATTTTCCATGACTGTGCTGTGGAGGTGAGCTTTCCTTAGATCTCTCTTCTTCTATTCTATTCCAGTAACATATACATCTAAAGAACTCAGTAGCTTTCCACTGGCCCACCACTTGGGCCAGGTATTTGATATTGGATTAAACTAATAAGTGGATAGAAACTTCTACAGATTTTTTAGTTGTTCTAGAAATTTTGTCTCCAACTTAAATTTGAACTATGAAAATGTATTTGCATTAGTTGCTGACACATTCTGACAAAATGTATTTGCATCTTTTGCTGTATCTTTTTAGTAACCAGTGTTGCAGTTGTTGCAGCATCTTATCCAACTGTCAATAGTTCTCTGGTTTTAGGGATGACATGGATTTGCATTTGTGGTTAATATATTAAATATATTTTATCTGTTTTGGAATGTGCAGTCATGTGATGCGTCGCTTCTGTTGGACTCAACAAGGAGCAGCATTTCAGAGAAGGAGACAGACAGGAGCTTCGGCCTTCGCAACTTCAGGTATTTGGATACCATCAAAGAAGCCGTGGAGAGGGAGTGCCCCGGGGTCGTTTCCTGCGCAGATATACTCGTTCTCTCTGCCAGAGATGGCGTTGTGTCGGTAGGTGCATAAATATACGCAATGCATACAGAGAGACGGGATATATACAATGTATATATTCATTAACCTTATGTTCAGGTTTTGGATAGTGTTCCTGGCACTTAGTTTTAACTCGTTGTGGATTTTAGAAATATTTAGGAATTGAGTGATAGAAGTGAGGTAAATTCTTTTATTTTTTATTCATTCTTTTATATCAAGAAAAGTGGATTTCAAAAATATTTAATTCATTGTGGATTTTAGAAATATTTAGGAATTGAGAGATAAAAGTGAGATTTTTTTTTTTTTTAACGTTAAAGTTAAGAAAAGTGGATTTCAAAAATATTTAAGAATAGGAGGATGATGTTATCATCTGATTTTAGAATATTGTTAAAATTTAAATAATTAGGTAGTTTAGTTTATGTTATTTTTTTTACTATATTATATTTTTTTATTTGAAGATATGTTGTAATTTGTTATGTTATCTAAATATTTTATTTTGGGTCAGTTAAATTAAAATAAATAAATAAAATAAAGTAAAATAAAAATATGATGAAATGAAAGTATTATAATTATATATAGATCTATTTTAACTTTGGACTTGTCTGATTTATAAGTGTCTGATTAAATGTATTCAGGTGAGTTTTTACATTCAAATAAGATTTACACTTACAAAGATTAGATTCCTCTCCACTCTTATAACATATACATTTCATTTTGGAATGTGATGTGTTCAAAGATATTAGAGAAAGTGATGGGACTATGTTAATATAGGTTTTTTGACATTGTCTTTTAGCAATGAGATTATTAGAAAGTTAAGCCAACTCATTATCAATTTAAATAATAAAAAACTGATAAAAAAGCTAAAAATAAAAAACTCATAATCTCATTAATAAATTCAAATAATTAGTATAAGTCTAATACTGATGGTGGACAATTGAAATGTTTATTAATTTGCAGTTGGGAGGGCCATACATTCCCCTGAAGACGGGAAGAAGAGATGGACGGAAGAGCAGAGCGGATGTGGTGGAGAAGTACCTGCCCGACCACAACGAAAGCATCTCGACAGTGCTGTCTCGCTTCAAAGCCATGGGAATCGATACCCGTGGTGTTGTTGCACTGCTGGGTGAGTGACTCGATGTAAATTTGTAAGTATTTAGTTTAATGGGGGTATTTTTATGTAAATTATAAGTATTTAGTTTTATTGGGGTATTTTTATGTTGATGGTGGATTTTTGGAATATTTTGGAATTTAATTTGGTAAATTATGAGATTTAAAGCTTGATTATAAATTTTTAAAATATTTTGAAATTTCGTCACAGTACCAATTCTAAAATATTCCCAAAATCCAGTCCCAAATAGCTTAGCTGGTGTTGATGACAAGATTTTGGAAGAAATGTTGCAGGGGCTCACAGCGTGGGGAGAACTCACTGCGTGAAGCTGGTGCACAGGCTGTACCCGGAAGTAGATCCGACACTGGACCCTGGTCATGTGGAGCACATGAAGCATAAGTGCCCGGACGCGATTCCCAACCCGAAGGCAGTGCAATATGTGCGGAATGACCGGGGAACCCCTATGAAGCTGGACAACAACTACTACGTGAACCTGATGGACAACAAGGGGCTCCTCATAGTGGACCAGCAACTGTATGCAGATTCGAGGACGAGGCCGTATGTGAAGAAGATGGCAAAGAGCCAGGATTACTTCTTCAAATACTTCTCCCGGGCGCTCACCATCCTCTCTGAGAACAATCCTCTCACTGGCACTCGAGGAGAAATCCGCAGGCAGTGCTCGCTCAGAAACAAACTGCACACAAAAAGCAAGCGTTGAGCGATAGCTCAATGTTTCAGTGAGGAGCATTTCATATATATATTTTGCAGTTTGCGTTTTCATTAGATAGTTATAATGGTGCGGTGTGACTATCATGTTCTGCGATCACGTCGATGAACTACACCCAAACCTTGGAACAGTATGCTTATTTCCTTTTGTAGCAGAACCTTTTATTTATTAAAAAAAAAACACAATCTTGTGTAAATTTCTTTATCATTTAAAGTTGTTGATTTTCTGAAACAATTATTATTATTATTATCTAATTTTTAAGGTGACACTAAGGGAGACATCAAAATTGTGTATGACATTCTCTTGTTTGTGGGATAAGAGATGTTTGTGGGACAAGGGACTCATTTCTGTGCGGCGATTTCACTGTTAAGTATAAAAAAGCATACATACTCTAGGCCTCTGGTTTTGAACCTATGACCTCTTAGAAAGAAACATATTATAATTAAAACTTATATTTTTAGTTTGTTGTCATTGCACGAAATTTGATTAAAAAATCTTCATATAAATTGGTAGATTTCAAAAATATTTAGAAATTTGTAAATTAAAAAAACTCAAACAATTAAATTAATATATTTGTTAATCTTTAATTTTTAGAGTATTCTTTGAATCTACGATTTACATCTACTCACTTTCACTATTTTGATTAAAATTACAATGTAATTGCACCTGTCACTAAGTGCCTGATGATATAGGAAGACTACAGTGTAGTGCACTATGTTATTCCAAGCCATCATTTAAAGTAATAATATATTCATTGATTTGCCTGATTCATGATAGGAAAGTTACACCGTATTGCATTATGTCATTTCAAATCATTATTTGAAGTTGTTTTTATGATAATAATTGTAAATGATGGTTTAGTCTTTAGTAAGTTACAAGTTCAAATTTCAAGGAGAGTTATTAGAAATTCAAATTTCAAGGAGAGCTATTTTTGGATTTTGAGAATTAAATTATTTCAAGAAATATCTAAGTCCAAGTTAGATTCACATAATCATAGTAATAAACATCTCACTAAGTCATTTTTCTATCCAAACATTAAAAATCTCAACCTAATTCAAAATAAATAAATAAAATAACGCAAACCCTATCTTATTTATTTGTTTGTTGTGATTGCACCTGTTACCGAGATGCCTGATGCAGGTGATGTGATTGCACCTGTCACGGAGGGCCTGATGATATGAAAGTTACAGATGAGTGCACTGTATCATTTCATGTCGTCAGTTAAAGTAAGTTGCTCTCCTGATAACAACTGCTAACAATAAAATATGACAAAATCACATCTTCTTTATCCATTGTGAATCGTGATTGCACCCGTCTCAGAGAGACTTTATGATGTCCAGTTCAGCTCAGTGTGCTGTGTCAGGTCATGATAGTCGCTAATTTCATTAAATTTGGAATTTCCTATTTATTAATAAAATAGAAGTTAATCCGGTAGTCTATCGAGGCCGTGTTTTGACTTAGAATCCAGTAACGATTTCCAGAAAATCTGGCAAAGATTTGTCCAGAATCTTGTTTACAGTTGTTAAACATTAGTATTTTGAGTGTCCCAGGGGTTTTTGATAGTGCTGAATCCATTTCCACTATCAAAAATGGATTCCAAGCACTGCAACTACCTGATTTTTTAAAATTTAGTTGACCGATTCCGGCAGATTTCTGCCATCTGAGCCAAAACGCCGCCTCAATAAACAACTCCCAAGTTAATTATTGGAAATTTTGTTGAAGTCATATATTTATACACGTGTGAAAGAGGTGCAGTATGTGAGGATTTTGTACTTACAAAAATTTAATAAAAAGAATATGGGTGGTTTGAATATTTATTTAATAAAAAATATATCAATAGTAATAAAAGTGAAGTTAATTATTGGTTAATTATGTTGAAGTTATATATTTATATCATGGTTAAAAATGTGTAGTAAGAGTTTTGTAATTATAAATATTTTAGAGTATTTAAATTATTAATGGCTAATTTTTAATGGTTTATTTTTTAACGACTAGTTTGTTATATTTGGGCATTGATGCATCTACACTATTTATTCATTAAGATCGATGGTTTGAAAAGTCGACCAACTCCTATCAAATCTTAATGATGCGATTAATCCGAAAGACATTTTTCTAAATTATGGATCATAAAAGCCTTAGATCTAATATTTAGAGTATGTTAAAAAAATATTTTATAAATGAGGATTTGTGATCATTTTTATTATTAAAAGGTTTTTATTAGCTATATAGTTTATTTCTAACTTTAAGGTTTGAATTTTTGCCAACCATATTGCCATAATTGTCTTTCTTATTTGTATATGTGTCCTAATCCTATAAAATGTTTATAGTCTATTAATTTATATGAAACATAATCACACATTTACATAAGTAATGTATTTATACAAATCCACATATGTATGTAAACCCATATATAATGTTATTATCACTTATTTTCCAAATACATTAATAAAAGATTGATGCAATAGAAATGAGAAAAGGGTGAAGAGCATAGAAATTAGAACACCAAGATTCAAATTTGTCATTTAAAATTAAAATTCTACCCGCAATAGGGAGTTACCACCCAATCAAGGTTATAGTTAGATGTTTGGGTTAGCGGAGACCCCTCGAGAAAGGGAGAGCCTACTCCTTGAGCCAAGATCATAGCAAGCCACCCCTCGAGAAAGGGAGAGCCTACTCCTTGAGCCAAGATCATAGCAAGCCACATACTCAATGAGATTTGAACTGCGGTCTCTTGGGTTTCACCTAAGGAAACTTTCCGTCAAACCACACATCATGGTATCACCGAATCAAGGTTCTTATTAGACATCTATTCATTTGGGTTGGAGATACTCTCTGAAACTAGAAGAACTCGATTTTTTGTACTATTATAATCTAAATATATAATAAAAATTAAACTAATATAAATAAAATATATCATAATAAAATATTTACAATATACTATAAACCATTTTTACAGTTGTTGGGTGTTTGAATACACTTCAGTAATTTCAACAATAAAATCACCCAAGTGCATTACTTTGAAAGTAGCGGAAATGTTAGAGATATTGATCTTCAAAACTGATATATGAGCTTAGCCAGCTACCAAAAAGTTTTGGGTTCATAGAAAAAGCTTTTCAATAATAATGTGTATATTTTTTTTAATTTAATTTGCATGCAATAAAGTAATCTATTTATTCAGAAAAGACAATCTATCTCATAAATTAAATTAATTTTTGAATATAAAAAATAAATATCAATTTATTAAAAAATTTAGAATAAATTCTAACCTTTTAAATAACTCAACATTCTACTAAGCTTTTTCATTCCATAAGAAAAAAAAAAAAAAGTGTATTCAAACATTCGATAAGAATTGAATAATGAATGAAAATAAAAATAATGAAAACATCAAAAATACATTAGATAAATTTAAAAGTATATTGTATTCCATGAAAATATCTCAGATACTTCAATTCCAAGTGGTATTCAAAATTTGGATTGTAACTTTTAATTTAAAATATATATCTTTTATCTAATGAAATTTGTATCCATTTTTATCCTTTTTAGAAAAAAATTATATGTTTTCAGAATTAAATTGCTTCTCCCAATCTGCAACCTTACCAAATTATTCACTTATCACCTTATCTTTTGCATCCATTTACTTAATCTAACCAGTAAAAGAAATTGATACTTATATAATTTATAAATTTTCCCAACTGTTTTTTAACTCCACTTTCTTTAGTTGTTCATTCTCAATTAAAGCCTAATCTTTAAAAATATAGATGCTCACAAATGTCTTTTGAACTTGGCTTAATTGTTCTTCAAGAAATTTTACATGTTCTTGGAATATTGTAGTAATTGTTTGCATTTGACATCTAATTCTTGTTTCGGAATTTCAATATTTCTATTTTGAGCTTGCTCCAAAATCTCAATTCGTTGGAAATGTTGGTTATTTAGTTCTAATAATTTCGTTTGAAATTGTTGATCCAATTCTTCCTTCTCCAAACTATGTTTTTTCTCCATCCAAAGCATCGTTAAAGTAAATCATTCTCTCATAAAAACAACATGGTATTTCCATTGTTTTTTGCCAAAGATTATGTTTTTTTTTTTTGTAAATTGGATGGGACCTTTCTATTTTCTATTTATAATTTAAGGACAGGTTACATTATAATATTCATACGATGGCCTCAACCTGCCCGTAGGAAACCAAGTCTGTTGGCCATCTGAGTGCATTGAAAGCTTGCCAAAATTGAAATTGTCTCTTCCTTCTATAAATCGCATTAGCTAACTGTCCTACTATTGCAATATGTTCAAGCTTATAACATAGAATAAGTTCACATACTACCAAAAAAACCATAAAGCAAAATATTATAAAAACTAGCCATCTGAAGAGGAAACTAGGGCTGGGTCCTTGGCATGAGACCCAGGTATGTCAACCTGTTGCATCTGTTGGAGCAGCTTCTCCATACGTCCCATCCTGTCATCCATTCTCCGAAGGCGGTCAGTTGCTTGATATTGGGTAATTTTAATATGCTGCCGATGACTTTCAATGTTCTCCAACAGATCTTTGAGAAATAGTTCTGTCTTTGGCTTAACTTTGAACTCTGGGGGATGAGCACTTTGTATTGCTTTGGCCAGAAGACACTTCACTAACCAATAAGTATGGATGGTTTGGTTAAATAAGGTAAGTCGCCCTCGGGTATTGCCAGGGTCCTTTATGAAATCGAGAATTTCTGCTTCAGCTTCGTTGTCTTCAGGGTCCGTCTGAAGATCTCTTTCCCAACCATGAATTTGATTACGTGCTGGAGAGGAATTGCCTAAAATGTAGTTAACTACAAGATTTTCCAGATGCTCCTGATTAGTTTTTCTGCCTCGTTTCTTTGGCTCCTATTCCTGCTGAATATTCTGTTTACCCTTAGTTGTTTCAAAGCGGAGACAACATTTCCCCATGGTACGAATGTTCCTATTCAGGAGAACATACAGACAAGTAATAACCACAATACAGATGGCCTCTGTGTTTTCAATTTCTTCATGAATTTCTTTTATAGAATTCGACTGAAAGTGACTCCTAGGTTTTGAAATTAACTTCTTAATGCTTTCCCTAAAGCCACAGCTGGAGTGAATCATAATAACCTGGGTCATCTTCCGCCACAAAGCCTTGATTTCATGCATTTCAAAAGTCCAACCAGAGTGCAAGAAAAATAGAGCATAAGGACTTAGGGGCATTTGAAGATAGATGCGGGAGTGAACATAGAACTGAGGGACCATGTAGTGAACAGAGAACTTAGGGCCAATGTAGTAAACAGAGAAATTAGGGCCATTGAATTGACTGGGAGCATGAATAGTGGGCGCTTGACTACAGAGATGAGCGCAACTACAACGCAGTATGGAAGTAAGAACGCATTTAGTAGTCGCCCAGAATCTAACCCAACAAAATTCTGAACTTTGCGAACCCAATATAACTTCAAGACCTATCTCATACGAAGTTTACCTTACAATAAGCTTATCTGTGGTTATAGCGTTAAAGATGCAGAGAATAAAAGATGAACATGGGTCCCGAAAACAAGGATGAACAGGGTTTTGAGGGGGTTTTGAGGTGGTGTAATCGACCAGAAAAATGAAAAAGACTCCCCAACAAACCGACAATAATCAGGCCAGGTCCCAGTATGAGTTGTATACCTCATAAAAACGAGGATAGTGAGCAATACATACCGTGCCAGAGTAGCGAAATTGACAGAAGGATTTGCGCGCCTCCTCTTCGTCTCCCAAGCCCGTGCATGCAGCGAGCTTTGCATGAGCATTTGGGATGAGGGAGGGCGGTGTATTACCTTAAACCAAACTTCCGTTCCAGGCGCTGACAGGCCAACCTGGCCGGATCTCTGTAAAATCATTTCACCGCAAGTGAACACCCATACCACTGATCAAGTATGGCGGTTGTTCATCATGAATATTAATTGTCTGAAGGGTGGAAGGGCGTCCTGTCACCACGGTCCGTCCTTTGCGCCAAGTGTTCACCCCGATCGGGGGGTTGGAGGTCTTTATTCACTATCAGCTGAAGAGAGTGAAGCTCTACATCCCAGATTGCATCATTAGGACGAGCGTCGATGGGTCGCTCTGCATTTTGGCATTCCCAATTAGCCAAATAATCCACTGCAACATTTCCTTTTCTTTTGATGTGGCTGGGGATTGAATACTGAATCTGTTTGAGCAATTTACTTACTTCTTCAATAAGTGCTGCTGTTCTCCAGCTTTGGGATATTTTCTCCCAAGGTGTACCTTGTTTAAGTTTCTGGATTACTCCGGTTACCATGGCTGAATCTCCTTCAACAATAATTCTCTAGAGATTTTCTCTGACTGCTATGAGGAGGCCTTGCTTGACCGCCATAAGTTCTGCTTCATTGTTTGTGGCATAGCCCAAATCACATGCATAGAACCGGCAGACTGCTCCTTGGGAGTTACGGAATATCCCGCCTGCTCCAGCTTGTCCTGGATTACCTTTGGAGGCTCCATCATAATTAAGTTTGACAAAGCCTGGTTGAGGAGGCGACCAGTGTTCCTCTATAGTTTGTTCTGGGGGTCTATATTTCCATAGTCCTTTATAAAGCATCTGTGGTTTTAAATTGAGCTGCTCTAAAATCTGGGATTCTATCCCCACCGTTTGCCAGTCTTCATCTGACCATCTTTCAACTAGGATCGTTTCACGAATGTTTTCAATGGAACGTTGCCAGATGTGTTGTAGTGGTTGGGCTGTGTCTTGGAAGATTTTGTGGTTCCTTTCTTTCCAAATGTTCCAGAGGAGAAAACCTAAAGAGAGGTTCCATGCTCTATTAATCACTTGACAGTGACACCGTCCTTTCCTCTAGTTACTTATAGTTTCAACAATACTATCATTGTTTTTATCCGTTTGGCGGAACAGAAGCTCCAAGTTCCTCCAGCTCGGTTGCACCAAAGGACAAGTATTGAGAAGATGTTCAGTCATTTCACTCTCTGTATGGCAGAGAGCACAATAAGAAGGACCTATCATACCTCTTTTCTGTAGGTTCTCCCAGGTGAGGATCCTGCGATGGCTTAACAGCCACAAAAAGTATTCTACTTTAGGCCAATGTTTTAGTGCCCATATGTTTTTCCACAGCAGTCGTGCAATATGCTGAATTTGTTGGGAGTGAATGTAGTATCCCTCTTTAATTGTGAACTTTCCTTTTATTGTATATCCCCATCTTAATATATCAGGCCCTGCAACTCGTCTAAGTTTCCTAGTTTTCAGCTCTCTGGTGAAATTGTCCCATTGTTGCGTGGCTGGGGCTGCCTCCCACCCATTCTTATCTTTCCATTTTCTCCAGAGATCATTATTATTTGGACACCAATAATGCTGCACTAATCGCTGAGTTGGTGTATTTGTGTATAGGAAAATTTCCCCCAAGTCTAAACGAGTGAATAGTTTTTCTCTTTGTTGCCATGAGTCCTCCCAAAATAGAGCTGTACCTCCTTCTCTAATCTCCCAGAAGCTGTGAAATCTAATTAAATGCCTGTTTGTGGCTGCCAAATTCCAGATTAAAGAGCCTTTAGGGACTGTATCTATCTTCAATCTACCAGATATTGTGTGTGGCATAGCGTATTTGGTTTGCCAGATGTTTTTCCATAGATCCGGCCCTCCCAGTATCCAGCGCCACCATAGCTTAGCTCCTAGCACATTATTTAGAATGAATGGGTCTCGAAGGCTCAACCCTCCCGCTATCTTTAGTTGGAGTAGTTTATCCCACAATACTAAAGCCCGTTTTCTTTTTTCTTATGCTCCTTGCCATAAAAAAATTTTAAACATGCATACCAATGTGGAGCAAATTCCTTTCGGACATGCTCTGCCAGATAGTTGGTATACTGGTAGGGCTTGAAGAACCGATTTTAGCATGATGAGGCGCCCGGGGGCGTTCAAGGATCTGAAGGCCCAATTCTATATTCTTTTCTCCACTCTTATAAGAATGTCTTGCCAATCTACTTGTCTAAGGGGTCCTGAATTTAGATGCATTCCCAAATATTTCATTGGCAAGGATCCCTTTCGGAATCCCAAGGTTCGTGCCAAAACATTTTGCATTGCAGCATTACAGTTAAAGAAATATACATTGGATTTATCATTGTTAATTTGCGTACCTGACGCCTCCATGAATATTTCCAAGATTCTGAGGATCGCTTTGCATTCTTTCAGCGTTGCCATGCAAAAAAGCAAGATATCATCTACGAATTGTTGATGGGTTAAAGGAAGGTGAGGTCCCCACATTTTTAGGCCCTGGATCTTTCTTTCGGTTAAATGAGCTTTAATAATTCTTCCCAAACCTTCTGATGCAATTATAAACAAGAATGGAGAGATGGGATCTCCTTGCCTAAGGCCTCTCGATATGTTGAACGGAGCAGAGGGACTACCATTCAGCAGAATTGAAAAATGTGGCGTAGAGATAAAAGATTTGACCCATTGGAGCCATCTATCTTCAAATTCAAAAGCACGCATTACCTCTATGAGGTACTGCCAACTTATACGATCATACACTTTAGACAAATCCAGTTTTATCAATAATCCTTTCTGTTTTTCTTTCGTAAGAGAGTGTATTGCTTCCTGGGCCACCACTATTCCATCGAGGATTTGTCTTCCCTTGACAAAGCCTGTCTGTTCTGGAGAGATTATAGTGGGAAGCAAAGGCTTTAAGCGATTGACCATTATCGTGGAAAGAATTTTGTAAATTACATTACACAGAGCTATCAGTCGAAAGCCCACTGGAGTATCAGCGTCTTTGCTTTTAGGGATAAGCGTAAGAAAAGTTGCATTCAGAGCTGGATGGACTTTCTTATTCCTACAGGATTCCTCAACTACCTCTTGAATATCAGGTCCCATAAATTTCCAAGCTGCTTTAAAAAATTCACTTGTAAACCCATCTGGTCCAGGGGCTTTGTTCTTGGGGAGATGCAGGACTACCTCTTCTACCTCCTGGAGAGTGACTTCTCGTAGCAGGGCCAAATTTTGTTCTCTAGTAATCAGCCTAGGGATGTGCTGAGTTATTTTTTGAATGTTTGCAATCCTGTTTGGGATAGGCTCTGTTAGGAGATCTTTGAAGTGTGTCGTCAATTCCTGCTCCATTTCTTCGTGCTTAATTAAACGTTCACCATTTGTAGCTTTCAATGAGAAGATTTTGTTATGCTGGCGGTGTTGTAGCATAGTTGTATGAAAAAAATTTGTGTTACGATCGCCTTCTTTCAGCCAATTGACCCGGGATTTTTGCTTCCACATAATCTCTTCTTGTTTTCTTCTCTCCTCTTGTTCACTGAGAGTACGCCCTTCCTCCAGAGCCAAATCCTCTGTTCTACCGTGGAGAATAATTTGTTGCTGAATATCTTTCATTTTCTCTTTAAGGCGAATTTGGTCCTGATAGATGTTTCCAAATTCTTCAATGTTCGAGCGTTTTATTCTGTTTTTAACTGTTTCAACCTTAGCTGGAAAGACTGCATTTTATTATATCCCCTAACTGGATTTGAAGTCCACCAGTGTTTGACTTTTTCCATGAAACCAGGGTCTCGTAACCAAAACAACTCGAACCTAAAAGGGCGATTCGGGCGGCTTGCCTTCACATCTATCTCCAATCTGATCGGCCAATGGTCCGATCCTAGAGTTGGGAGAATTGTGGCTTCGTAGTAAAGGTCCAAGCTCACTAATTCTTCTGTTGCTAAAAATCGGTCCAGCCTGGAAGCAACCTGGTGTCGCTCTCCCTTGCGATTATTCCAGGTGTAATGTCCATTGACAGTGGGGATGTCTACTAAACCTAAGTCATTTAGCAGTTCGCGGAAAAGAGCCATTTCTGGATCTTCCCTTCGTATCCCCCCCTTCTTTTCCGAGAGATTCAATATCATATTGAAGTCCCCACCTATTAGCCAATACTTCTCATGATGCATTATACTCAAAGTTTGAATGCTTTGAAGAAAGTCTGCTCTCTCTCCTAGAATGGGAGGTCCATAAACCGCTGAGATTAGAATTCTAGTGTCTGAACCTATCTGCCGGAAGGTGGCCGTTAATATTCGAGGGCATCCTATCCATCCTTCTGCAGTGACCTCTGCTGCATTCCATAGTATAGCTATACCTCCTAAGGCGCCCACCGAGTCAATAGCCATTACTTCATACTGCATTTTCAGGGATTGCATTATTAATTGCCAAGGATTATGTTATTTCTAGTTCAATCTCCAATTTTTATCCTGTTTGGATTTATGTCAAATTCTTGAGACAATTTCTCTACTATGCCTTGATTGTAAGTAACAAAATCCCCTAAGGCTAAGACTGCTTCAATTGCTTTATCTTTTGGCCCACCCGTCACTTGTCAACTTAACTATGAAGGTGTCTCCATAGAATCATGTTTTCTCTTTTCAGATATTTTAGCAACTAATTTTGTTTGCAAATTATAAAAATATTTGCTTAATGATGAGAAAGTTTCTACTACTGGCCCCACATCAGAAACTAGTTTAGAAATAGAATAATGGAATGGAATATTTGTTGGAATAGGAGTAATTGATACCCCTAGAGAGACTTTATCAATTCATTGCATAAATGAAACAAGAGTCTACAATATTTATTGAACTGGCTCTTGTCGGATATCTTGAGAAGTTGTTCGTTGCTTATGGATCAGTTATTAATTGAGGAGAAATTATTTCAGTTTCTTGAGCCGGAATCTCGTATTCTTCTCATTTTCCTTACTAATTTTACTAGAAGGATTTTATTGTTTTGTACTAGAAGGATAAATCATCGTGTGATCAACACACTGATTTACTTGTCCAGGAGATTCAATATCTATTATTACTTTCTCCTTAAGAATAATGCCTACCACCTATTCTTTGATAAATTAACTATTCAATGCCCTGCAGATTTTCTAACATTTATGCTTGAACTGTTTTTTATCTCTTCTCTTTAAGCTAGATTGAGTATGAGGTTGATTTATCAAATATCGTAATAAATATGACTCTGATACATCCATTCTCTTAAAACTATCCTTAAATATGGATTGAATATCAAATTATGTACTGATATATGTAAAGGATAAGCTTATTCCTTCCAGGAGTTGTAATCTTGCAAGAGGAATGTTAGAAAAATTGCAGGTAGATAATAATCATAATATTATGCCTAAACTTTTGCAAATTTAGTTTTTCTTCCATACCAATAAAGCTAGCTTTTGAGGTAACTTGATTAAAATTATCACAATTTATAAAAACGTAGTCAAAAGGCGGTTGTTGATGAACATAATTCTTTGAGTACTTGGCTGATTTCAAATAATTAAGAACAACATTATTGGATATTATCTAAAATGGGGAAGAGAATGCAACCAAACTTCCTGTAAATCATTTGCTTTTGTCACAACATGTTTTATGTCTTTTAAAAACATCTTGCCCGAATTTTAATAGAAAAATTGGGCCATAACTTTTTTTGGAGCTTTGTGCAAGAATTTGGTATATCGATTTAGTGTTATTGATTTGCAATTTCCCTTATAACAAGTCTATTTGGAATATATCGGAGAAGGAAATTTAGAAAAAAAATTCTTCAATAAATTAATTTCCAATTTGATTCAATGTAGACTTGACCTCTTTACTAACTCTTGGTGGAGTTTTACCAAATAAAACTTCATGAAAATGAAGAATAATATTGTCATGGATTTCATAAAAATGATCTTTAAACTTACTTTCTCATAAAATGGAATAGAACTGATAAATAACTTATTGATGATTTTGAGAATAACTCCACTCCATCCATGGAAAATGAATGATTATAATGACAATATCTACAAGATATGCTCACATGAAAAAACCTTGTCCAAACCTTTAAGGGAACTCTCTCATGGCTTCAATTATATTTTGGGATAGAATATATGCCTAATTAAACCTCTTGGAATCTTTCGTAAAGTCGTAAATAGGTGAAACATTTTCATTATAACTATTTGAGGGTTTCGTTAACTACCTTGTTGGATATTAGTTTTCTAATTTTGTTTTGAAATCTTCAAGATCCTCAAGCCATTTTTTAATATAAGCAGGATAATCCCTATTATTTTTTTAAGTATATTGTTCTTAAAACCTATCAAATAATCTTTGTTCAAGAAAACCTTGGAAGGATTAAGTTTGTAGATAGTATATTGTTCTTAAAACCTGTCAAATAATCTATGTTCAAGAAAACCTTGGGAGGATTAAGTTTGTAGATAGACTATAGAATTTTAAGCTTCCAAGAAGCAATATCATTTTTTTATGATCAAGAATTGAGCAACTTTCAATATGGACATTTGAAATTATACAACTTACTATGTCATTGTATGGAAACATGGTGGGCCGGGTTGAGATTTTATGTAGTTTTGTCCTTTTGATTGCTTCATATTTCATAGTGTTAAGAAACTAATGCTCATTTGTAATTTTGTGCATCAAAAATCTTTTCTGTTTTGAGCTTTGAACTTAATATCTAAAAAAAATATGAATTGGTATTTTTCTCTTCTGGTATTTGAAACTTTATCATTTTCATTTCATTTTAACATTTTCAACTTAATGTTTGGAAGATTGTGTTTTATCTTTATTCCCATTTTAACCTACAAATAATAAAGAAAAATTGAGAATATGTACCACATGAAAATAAATATATGAATTTAAAATAAGGAAATCACTAACATATAGATGTTAATTCTTGAATAAAAGAGTAGTTTTCTCAAGATTTTGAAAATTTGAAGCAGAAAAATCACAGTACACAAATAAACAACTAGAGTAGCAGAGTAAAAACCCTTTTATCCCATAGTGATTCAAATGTGTTCGGAGAGACATGTAAAATTCTATGAATATTTTCTGAGTACTTAAGATATTAATGTGGATTTCAAATGTTAATGGTCATAAATTCTAAAATAAATGGGCACCTAATTTTTGCTTAGGGTTGGGACATTTGGGGTTCAATTGGTTCCAGAATGTAACCATTCAAATATAGGACGGATGCCAAATGCATTTTATATTAATTTGGAAACTAAAATTTACAAAGAATAAGAAGTATTTTATTTTATTTTATTCATTAAAAGTATATAAAAATAGGAATATGAGTCTTAGGATGTTTATTGTTGCAAAAACAAAGATGAATATTTTATTTAAAATGGAAAATAATAAATAATAAATAAAACCTCATTTCAATATTAATGATAATGGGCAACAAATTATAATAAAAAACCAATATTTGTGTGTATTTTGCTTGATTTGGAATTTGTTTAGTCGAAATATGGCATGAATGTCAAGTATTAAAGATTAAATGTGTTTTTATAACAAAATAGGTAAAAATAGCAAATCAAGGCTTATTATAAAAAAATCCAAAAATAACATTTTAAACGTTTTTACTTAACCAGAATGTTCAGAAATTGGTAGCTTCGGAGTTCGGGATGAATATTAGAACTTTAGCAGGAATTTCAGAAATTTTTAGAAGTGACATCAGATTCAAGTAAGGTTTCCCTTTATCCCCTATCCTTTTTGGTTTATATATTGACAAACTTGAAGAGTGGCTAAATTTGGAAGGTGGGGATGGTGTTCGATTTGGGGGAGTTTGTGATAAAGCTTCTTCTATATGCTGATGATCTTATGTTGGTTGCTAAATCGGCCCAAGGATTGCAAATGCACCTATATGCCCTTGAGCATTTTTGTATAGCAGTGGGGATGCAAGTCAATACCAGTAAGACCAAAATAATGATTTTCTCTATTAAAAGGAAGCAAATCCAACACACTTTCTTCTTTGAAGGCAACGTTCTTGAAGAAGTAACTGAATACAAATACCTCGGGATCGATTTCAAAAACAAGCTCAATTGGGAGGATTCCAGAAAGAAAAGAATTTTAGGAGGGTGGAAAGCATTATATGCACTTCAAAATAGATGTAGAGAGGAAGAGTTATGGGATTGGAACACGATCAAAGTACGTTTTGGACTCCTAGTTTGTCCAATGCTATTATATGGGTGTGAATTGTGGGCTAGTAGCATCCCTATTTCAAAATGGAAATAAAATTCAAAAAATTCAAAAACGCTTGATCATGAGAAAGTTCAAAATAAAATGTTCGATTCCCTATGAGATAATGTAATAGGGGAAGCTCTCATCGAAGCAATTGTCATGGTGTGTCTTATAAGGTATCTAAAAATAATTGAGCAAATGGGAGGAGGTAGATGGCCGAAAGTTATCTTGAATGAAGGTATGAGTGAAAGAAAGAAATCACGGATGAGACAAAACAACAAATTGATGCAAAAATGGAATATTTACCTTAATGCATGTCCCACAAATAGCAAGGAGTTAAAGAATTTTGTGTTGGAGAATTTCAGTAAGGGCATATGGGGAAAAGAGTTGGGTAGAAATAAGAAGTATTATGTTCAGGAATTCAACCCCACTTGTGATCTCCAACAAAAAGAGTACATTGGAGCTAGAATTCCGTGGGGAGCAAAGGTTATTATTTCTCAATTAAGAACTAACTCACATCAACTTTGGTGTGAAACAGGACTGTGGAAGAGACCTAAATAAGCTTGGGAAGAAAGGATATGTACATTTTTCGCTTCTGGGGCAGTGGAATTACAAAAAACATTTCATTTTGGAATGTGATGCAACAGTTACCACAGTATGTTAGCATCAATTTCGTCTTCAGTATATTAGTATAGATTTTGTGGCAGTGTCTTTTCAGTGAGGAAACTATTAGAAGGTTGGGTCAGCTCATCATCAATTTGAGTAAGAAAAGGATTGAATTATAGAAAGCAAAAAACAAGGGAGTTGGTAGTCCCATAGATTATTTTTAGTCTTGTGGACATTAAAATATCATTCATTCATTCATTATGGAGTCTGGTAAAAAGTCCAAATTCTAAACAAAAATAACATTAAACTAAAAATATATATTATTGTGGTTTGTGAGGTTTGGGGAATAGGCAAATGAAAACAAATAAAATAAGGTTGTTCAAATTTGTATAAAAATATGAAAAAAAATGTTTAAAAAGAAACATGTTCCGGAGTTCGAGTGAAATTAAAATATAAACTTATATGAAGGCTTGAATTTAAAAGAAAAATTATTTAAAAAAAAAAAATTTAAATAATTTACAAGAAAAATAAATATGGTTTTTTTATAATGAAAGTTTGAAATAATAAGAAAGATGAAAATTTTTAAGGGCGGGCCATTTTTTAAAGCCCAACAACAAATGACAACACAATAGAAGAAACAATTATCTTTACCACTTAATATTTATAATTTAAATAAATCTAAATTTGCAATATTTTTGTGTAAAAATATAATCGATTTAAAACTTACTCATTTAAAACTTACTTGATATTTGAAAAATAAAATAGTAAAAAGAGTACTCATAACTTATCCAATATTTTTGAATAACAAGGCTTTGAAGCTCATTTATTATTATAAGACTTTAATCTAGTTAAATTTGAACCTTGGGCACTAAATTTAAAACTTAATATTATCAAAACAATTTGTAAACATATTTTTCTCATCTCTCATGTAGCGCTACCCATGAATGCCCATATCCCCTACAAAGATGCCTTAGAATTATATAAGAATTGACCGCCTTCCAAGAATTTTCTTATACTTCCACATTTGCATCCATAACCCTAATGAATACTTCTCACATTTCTTTTGAAATGCTTACAATTTCTTATTTAATCAATATCCTTTAAATTTGTATGTTTGTTTAGCTTTTATAAATTTTAGATATTTAAGAAATGGGGTGATACTATAGTTATTTTAATGAGCAAATGTCATGATGTATTAATGATTTTAACTAATAGTTTATTATTCATCACCACTTATGGCAAGTCTTTATTTTATGTTGAAAATGATGAAGCTTTTGTCATAAATCTTAGAGAAGTATTTTTCATAATTAATGAAAACTATTAATACATAATATAATATAAAAAGTAAAGATTTCATATAATTAAATAATACTTTTATTTTTAATATTTTGATTTTTTTAAACAATAACTACTAATATGACAAAGACATTTTTTTTTCTGAAAATGTAACCTTTAATTGAATTTATATAACAAAAGGAAACTTAAAAATGGATTTTATACAAAATAAAAATAAAAATTTATATAAAAAAAATGAAATGTGAATTTACAAAAGAAAAGAAATGTTTTTAAAGAAACCAATTCTCTTTAGTAAATGATAAATTATTTACACATGGTTCGATGATTTTTTTTTTAATATTTCTTGAAATTCTCGTCATTTACATCTAAATTTTCAACCTTATTTTCATGTTTGTTTTTTTTTTTAGATCTTCTTATTTGATTTTTTTTTTTTTAGATCTTCTTATTTGAAAAGTACTTCATATGATTTATTTAATTTAATTTTTCATTCATTCAATTTCATCATAAAGAAATTACACCGAAGATCTTCAACCATAGGTATTAGGATCATAAAAAGACAACATAAAAAAGAACACAAATATTTACCTTGGGCAAACCCACAGGGGGTGGAATCCCAACAACCTTTTCAATAGAGAAATGATACAATTCGGCAGAGATACATCTTAGTCAAACACTAAGTCAAACCTAGTCCATCCTACATCCTAGTCAAGTTGTCTTCCTAGAGGTCTACTTAGAATTAGGCCTTCTGCCTTCCTTAGAATTCGATATTTCCATACAAATTAGTTCTCTTCACAAAGGTTCTATCTAGCATAGAGATAGGTCTTATTATAGAGGTTTTGTTCAGCACTTTGCCTTGCTTATTTTCATCTATCACAAATATTCATCCTTAACTACAAACCTCCATATTCTCTTCTTTTCTACCTCATATCCAAGTTCTTTATCTTCTTATAAATTTTGAGTGTATTCCACATAAAAAAACTGAGTTGTATGCCAATTGAGGGAGGACGATTTTCCTTATATAATCATATATTATGTCGAAAGTGTGCCTTTATACTAGGGATGACTTGAACATTTGAAGGGGCTAACTTAATTGGGAGGATGTCAAATTGACTAATTTGGAGCCACAAAATTTAAAATTTAAATTTCCAAATTTCTTCTTTTGCAAATAGCATGAAGAACATGTCTTTTAATATTTTCTTTTTGAATCAAGCATGAAGAACATGCTTGAAAATACATCAAGGATAAAAATAATTATGAATACCAACCATAGCTACAAAATTCAACACTTTTAAGGTTTGTAAAATATATGTTGAAGGGCCAAGTTTTGAAGAAATATGAAATGGTTCGAGCCATAAATGTTGGAATTTGGAACGCCTCCCTTTTTTCTCATGAATCTTGTCACATTTGAGTTCTAGAGCATCAATGGAAAAATTCTTATCAATGATTAAGTTTTTGTCAAACCATCCTTTAATGATCTATTTAGGTCCATGGAATTTCGCTTTTGTTTAATGTCTTTTCTCCTCTAGTTTCAATAAAGTATAGATTCTTACATCCATGTCTTTCATTGAATATTTGTTAACAACCTAAGCTAACTACATGGGTGGTAAAAATATGTTTGGTGGGAGGATGCCTTCCTTGCCATACACAAGAAAGTATGGGGAGTTCCCTAATTATTTCTTTGGAGTCAACTTGTCAACCCATAAATCAATGGGGATTTGTTTATGCCACTTCCTATAATGGTCTTGGATAGCTTTTTTAAGTATTTGGATTAGGCTTTTGTTAGTATATTATGCTAATCCATTACCCTAAGAATAGTAGTTAGTAGAAAAAATAATTTTGATACACTTATTGAAACATAGCCTAGTAATTTTGAGGGATGAGAAATATGAAGCATTATCAAACACAAAATATGAAGGTGTGTCAAACCTGGAAATAATATGGCTTTCAAGAAAAGGTTTGACTTGATCATCGTTTACTCTTTTAGGGGAATCACACCAGTCCACCTAGTGAAGTAATTTGTAGTAGTGAGAATGTATTTATGCAATTGGGAAGAGTTAGCATTGATCTCACCAATGACATCTAGACCCCATTGTTCAAATGTGCCTTCTACTTTGACAAGTTGGAAAGGTAATGCTACTCTATTTTATCTTCCTGAAGTTGTATGAAATGTTTTACACTTTTTGGCATAAGCATAGGTGTTAGTGTGAATTCTAATCGCAAGTGACGAAAAAAACTCACTAAAAAACAACCCTAACATCAAATATGGCTATCAATTTCCTTAGATCTGCAGTTAGTGACCAAGATAAATGCTACAGAAATCCAGATCTATGTAGTTAAAAGATATTAAACAACAAATAATAAGAGTTGCACCATGCATCCAATGAAAAAGACAAAAATATTTTTAAAGAATTTTTGTATTATGACACCTTGGAAGGGAACATAGAAAGATGTTACCAGTCCCCCTCAATGGGATGGGTTCTTGTATGTCCTCAGCGCTTTAGATCTAAGATCTCTCTCTCTTGATGGTGTAGAAAACTGAGACAAAAAAATGGAACTCAAGGGGAGTTCACAATCAAAAAAGTAGAAAAATATGACAATGATGGAGGATCAAAGTCAGACCAAAAGTATAGATCTAGAGTGAGCTTTAGGCAACAAAAGGTAGTGAATGAATGGAAAAACCCTTCTATTTATAACAAAATATTGAGTTAGTCTAGATATTGGTGCATAATTAACCAAATCTAGATCCAACTTTTATGGAATATTTTATTCTTTTTGTTGGAGGGAAAAGGAATTTGAATTTGGTCAAATCCCTTTATTTGTAAATAAAAAATAAATAAATGATTTATTTATTATTTTAAGAATGTGGTTGAGTAATAATTAAATAAATAGCGATTTATTCAATTATTTATAGATGATTTAGTCAAATTAAACAAGGAATATTATTTAAATAATGTTTTAAATAATTGTTCCTAGAAAATAATAAGATAAATAATGATTTATCTAATTAATTTTCCTGCTTTGGGTTAAATATGACTAGGAATGTGAATTAAACTTATGTTTAACTAATTATCCCTTGAGGAAAATCAAACAAATAAGTATTTATTCAATTATTCCTCATGGGGTTTCTTGTTTAGACCATAAACAACTTAATAACATATGGATTACTAAGTTATTTTTCATAGTGAAAGAAATTTTACAAGGGAAAAATTGATCTTACATGGTGTACTTTGGTCCATCTAATAGTAATAGGTTATATGACCAAAAATTGGTGTAACAGATTGCCCCCCAACATGCGAGCATTAGGAGCTAATCGTACGACCGAATTATGTTGTAAGAACTCAATCACTAAACACCGAAGGGAGAGTCAGAGAGAGAGAAATGTAAGGTAGACTAAAGCACGAGAGGACAAGACCATGAGGAGGTGAGATTTGCAGGTGCAACAAATCTCTTTTATGAGTGAGTACCTGTTTGACATGAGGCGAGGGAGGCATACCTATTCCCGCCGAGATAACAAAGTACAAAGAATAATGTGTCGAGTAAACAAGGGACTGAAATATATAGTACATGCTAGCATAAACATGGGCCAGATAAAAACATGATAATGGATCCCACATAAATACTGAGCCTGGGGCAACAGCCAGGACTTATACAATAATATATGAGTACATGAGATATAAGTACAACCAAAGAGGCCCTGTAAAACACTTAGGGCTCTGAAAATATGAATGATACATGCAAACTAAAGAGGTGCTACAAGTGGCTGAGGTTGGAACCATCAAATCTATGGAGATGCATCCAAGGTTGTAATAGAGAGGTCATCCGAGCATGTGGGGGGGTACCTGAAGGGACACCCCCTCATGAGGTCGAAAACAGCTCTCACACACCCAGGAATCGCTCGTACAATCTATTGTATCATTTAACCATCGAGTATATGGATCTCAATCATTCCATAAGGAGTTCGAAGTGAGAAACAATCAAGTCAAAGGGTAATAAACAGTCCCTTTGCTTGATCTGAGGCACCAAACAAGAGTGGAAGCTGGAACCAAGGTACACTGCCCTCTAGACTTTTCTTCTGGAATGAATAAGCTAATGTTGACAGAAGGAGGTCCGCCATAGGTGAGGCAATAATGGATCATCAACTAAGGCACGAGAGAAAATAGTAGAGCGACTGATAGACTGACACCAAGGATGATGATGGAATGGGGGTACTGAGTAGCGGGTGGATGACTTCCCTTGTTAGAGCATAAAGAACATGAATGACTTGGCAGCTACTGACATGACACCAGAGGGGATAGGGGACAACATGACTGAAGGCCAAAACATGTGACACGAGATAGGGAGAAAGCAATGAAGGATGGAGGATTATAGCGGGATACAAAGGGACTCAGGATGGACTCCATGAATGCAATGATGATTCAACTTGGATGCTCTAAAAAAGGGCGACTTGACGATGCTATGACACAAAATAGACCCAATGGGGACCATAAAAACATAAGTACAAGATGGTTACTCACGACAAAAATCGACACGAGCATAGACAAGTATGGAGGAAAAGTGGTGCCCCAAGTACAAGTGTTGCAAGTGAAGAAATTCGATTTTGAGGAGTGGTGAAGTGACCCTTCTTGGAAAAAATACGTGCGGGTGAAGTATCAAATCACAAAAAAATAAAGGATACCCATTTGAGAGCTCACTGAGAGCTTTCCAATGGTGCTGGAAATTTTTCAAACTGAGCTACAGTTTGGTCGCCATTGGTGAAAGAAAAATCTGGGGTTTCTCTTTTAATAAACTTTCACTCCAATTTAATTCATTTGCAAGTGTAGCTGTCGTGAATGTAGAGAGGAGTAAAGGCCCTAAATCTTGCGGCGATCGTAGCGTACAAACCGACCGTTGGAATCTAGATCTGTTAGTTACAGGTAAGAGGCATAACCCTACACTTTCAATTCAGTGGATTCAAAGTTCAGTTTAGGCACCCAGAGCTCAGGAACAAACCCTTGCTCATCTTCACGGCCGGGTCACACTTTTTAGGGAAATATCTACGACCTAGGTAGCATTTTTTGGGCAGAAAACTGTGACCTGTCAGAGAGAGGGATTTTGGTGTTGTTTTTGGTTGAGAGCTGGGTTTTTACGATTTTAATACAACCTTTCCTTTCTGTACACTAACAAACATAATGGTTATGTGCAGATATAATAGAGTTGAGGATCAACTAGAGAGAGAGAGACTTGGACACATTACGGTCTGAGATCCGAGAGGATCATGGTGTCTGCACTACATTGGCCAGGTTTTGGGTCCTAAAGTTTGTGGAGAACCCTTGATGAGAGCTAGAGAGCCCTTGTTGGCCTGAATTATCATCTATTGGGATCCGGAACATGAGGTCTTTATATTTCAGGGGCACCAGATCAAGCTGACTGTCCAGGATATATGTTTCCTGATTGGTCGAATACGCAGCCAGTGTTACCATGAGGGTGGAACATCATGGATTTTGTAGAGCGTCATTGCCGACCAAGTCTCCATGTGAAGGGGACACAGATACCGATCAGGGATCTAGAGAGGCTAGAGACTCGTGATGTGGCTGCAGCGGTGCTACAGATCCTGGGAAACCGAGCGCTCCACCACATCACCGGGGGACAGATGATGCTTTTTTAGAGTGTGTTGAGTGGGACCTACTATGGGTGGGCCCAAATAATGTGGTCATTGTTGAAACGACAGCTGTCACTATGCAAGCCAAGATCCAGGATGGGGGCCTGAGAGAGCCCAGGATGCGCCACTGGGGGTGGATACAGTGCAGAGGGGGAGGTGGGGCAGTTGGACAGGTGTTTTGACCAGATATTTTCGCTCATTGGTATCATATACCACTGTACATAGATGACTATCCCTATAGTGGGATGAGTTATCATGGGGACCCGGACTTGCCATTGTCGCCTGGTCAAGTATGGGGGCCCGATGGTAAGCAACAAGTTGCTAATATTTTATGTGCATTTTAAAGTTTCATAATATTGTATATGGTACTGATTCATTTAATTTTAGTATGCAGATACAACACCTATAAAATCGGTCGGGTACATGGGATGGCCTGCAGTAGTAGGAGCTGCAGGAACTAGTGGGTCGAGGGCACCGCAAGCCCTCCTAGAGGACATTCGTCGTAGATGTGAGAGGTTGTTGACCGGTGTTTCAGAGCCTGGCTGGAAAGACTTGGATGACTAGTACATAGAGCCATGTATTGGTCTACCCTCGGAGTGGCGAAGGATCATGCGGCGCATGGCGATGGCTGGACAGGGAATGCGTGATCTATGACTAGTCGGAGCCAAGCCATTGGCTCAGGATCCTCCAGATAGTGATTAGGTGTAGGGGCATGTGGTGTCCCCAGTTTTGATTTTTGTAACATGTTATGGGCATGTCATATGTATCAAAGTTGATGGACTCAAACATTTTGAACAACACACATAATGGATATGTATCGTTTTTATGGTTTATTGTTATTGTCTTGTGTTAAATGCATGTGATAAATTCCAATCTAGAATGTTGTTTGCAATGTTATCTACATATTAATTTTGTGCTCTAGGTACATAACTGAATGTAATGATTTCAAATTCACGCATCAAAATCTTCACTCGTTATCTTCTAAAAGGACGGGATTATGCACATGATAGACACCATTCAATTGCATGACAAGAAGCAAGGAATCTAAACGAATATGAAGGTGGAGGATGCGACGAGAAAGGGCATCGGCTAATCAACTTCGCACTGCATCATATTCATCCTGGTTTTTTGTGGCAATACCAATGCATATGCCGTTAGAGAGGAAAAGCGAATGCAAGGGGGTAAAAATGTACCAGGCTGCCGAGGCTAGATTCCGGGAGTAGCGACTCGCACCATCAACATAACCAATATATGGTGTGGACGGGGGGGTCCATCTAAAAGTTTCCACAAGACAATAAATGAAAGGATGATGAACAATATTGACAACCTAAACATAAGGTAGAAAGCAAACAAACACAACTAGGGGGAGTGCTATGGATATGATTTCTACTACCTGCACACTGAGAAAGGGAGGGTGTGGGGGAACTGTCGTGGAAGGAGTTTTTGTTTAGGTTTCGAAAGTCACCATAGACATGGATGGTCCCATCTCACTTATGGGAGGGAAAGATGAAGTCAGGGGTGGAAACGGCTTCCATGATGTCATCATCACAGTAGAAGATGGGGTGACTGGAGGAAGAGAGACCACATGACGCGGCGAAGCTACCTAACTCATCATCATGAGAAGAAAGACTCACATGCACATTGTCACAAGGGGTGACAGAAAAACAAGTAGATGGGGGATCCACCGATCTTGAGCCCAGGCTGATCCCTGAAGGGAGGTCAGGTGAAACAGAAGGGGAAGTCCCAGAGGGATCTTCCACCGTGGATCTCATGAATGATGAAAGGTAGAGGATGGTGGCCGAAGGCTCCGTCATCTCGACATCGAGAGGAGGGATGTAAATGGGAGCAAGTATATCCTCAGGTTTGATCGAAGCATACTGCACGAGAACTGGAGAGGCAGACTTGTTCTGTTCGATTTTGTATTCCCAAAAAAGAGGCGCGATAATTCTTAAGGCGAGGACAGAGGTGGGTATAATGGCCATGTAGATCACAAAAATCACATGGGTGGTTGGTGTGAATAGTCTTGGGGTTCTTGGTTGTAGTTGAGGAAGAAATAGAGGCTTCAGGGACTGCATATTTAGGAAACGCGACATTGACCATGGGCTTGATATGAGGAAAGTTAGGACAATGATGGGTGGAATGACCTACAAAATCACACAAATCACATGGGGGGGTGTGCTTTGGAGGCTGAGGAGGAGCAGGGTTTGTCTCGGCAACCTTGTCCTTAGGTTCCTTCTTGCGGGATTTGCGCGCCTCACCCGAAGCTTTCGCAACAAGAGGAGGTTCCTGTTGAGGTGGCTGAGGCACAAAAGAAAAGGGAGGGGTCATGGCGACCGGTTGGACCGGGGTCAAAGTAATATAAGGTTTGGGCTGACCAGGCGAGATAGTGGTTGGGGGATCAATGTACCAAACTAGGATCCCCAGGGTCATTTTAGGAAGAGATAAGGTAGCCATGACAGGTACCGAAATGATTCCAAGAGGGGGAGCGAGAAACAGTATCTGACCGGAGGGGTAATAGCCAGGCAGGACAACTCCAAGATGGTTAAGGCCAGGGAGAACCGTTCCAGGAGGGTAGATAGGATAATGGATACCAACTACGGATGAGGGGCCTTAAGGAGGGGGTCCGAAAGGCTGAGCCGAGGTACTAGGAGTAGGTTGTAGAGGGCGAGGCTGCTGACTAGTCAAATTGGTCCGTTTGAGGTCAGACTAAGACGATTGCATCATGAAAACATTCGACGAGCTGGGATTAGAGATAAGAGGAGAGAGACCAGGGAAAGAACCAAGAAAAGAGGAATCTTTATAGACTCTAGGTGAAACACTGGTCAAAGGTTCGACTATTTTTTTATTGACCACTGAAGAGATGATGGACTCAAGGGAGGTCTGAGACTTTGGTTCGTAATATGTCAACTGGTCGATAATGAAAATATTTCTGTTATGGGGAAATTACATCTTATGGTGAACCATAGATGGGATAGAAGACATCGCATAAGTGTAGCTATGACCCAATAGAATGTTGTAGTCTAAGGGGGCATCAATGACTTCTACATCCACACAAACCCGCAAGAGTAATGGGACAGTTGCGGAACATGCCAAGGGGCTGGGAAGAGTGGCCATCCCATGCTCGGAGGGTGGTAGTGGAAGGGGCTAACTCAAGAGATCCGAGTTGCTTCCAAACCGAAGTGGACATCACACAGGTGGATGCCCCCTCGTCAATGATGCAACGGAAAATGTTGTCATTCCAAATCTTGACAGGGATTTGGAAGACGACGGAAGCAGGAAGAGGGGGATGCTCTGACTGATCAACATCGAAGACAATCAAACGATCATCTGAAGGATCCACAGTGCCCATGGAAGTTAGTAGAGCTTTTCATTGTGAGGGGCACGACTAGAGGACTTCCAGCGTTGACATGGCAGCAGGGGGTTGTGCCAAGTCGTCTACTATACTATAGGAGTGGGAAGCTTTACCAGAAGTAGTGTTTCTGTATAATGGTCCCTTGGGGATCTTGGTATGAACCTCTGTCTTAGGCTGAGGGATTAGTAAAGGACCATTGGGTGTTGAAATAGGCTTTGTGGGACCTAAAGAAGGGGACTCAGTAACAGACATAATGGGTGGCTTGGTGTACTGACGGGACCGAGTCTGAAGGTTGAGGTCAACGATATTTTGTTGGTTAGGTTGCATCATAAGGATCTGGTCATTAGAGGGACCAAATGGAAGAGGTTGAGTGGCTGCCTAACTTTTGTGGGGTTGGGCAGCCACATATCCTTGCTGGGGGAAAGGATTGGTAAACGCATCTGGTTGAGTAGGGGGAGCATAGGGAGTAACCAAAGTAGAGGCTTGATGTCCTCGAGATGCTGCTTGAGCTTCCCACAGTTGATGCATCTGAGGTAAAAGTGGATAATCATGGATATAGTGACTATGGATACCGCAACAAGAACAAGGCTTATTCGTGCGAAGAGGCTTGTTCTGCTTGGGTTGATCACCTTGTTGCTGGGTTACATTGTTAGATATATGCCCTTGGGGATTTTTTCTTGGATTACCTAAATCTTGAAAATGCATGGGAGGCAGAGTTGCTAATGTTGGAGGAGCTGGAGCACCAGGCTGCGGATATGGATAATCAGGAGGTTGAGCAACATTGCAGTAAACATGTCGAGCAAAATCAGGCCTTGGCATCGGAGGATGCGGTTGGGAAAAAGAATGAGGCATGCCGTGTCCTGGATACATGCTACTGGGAGGGGGAAAAGTGCTAGAGGATTTGGCCCCTCCCTAATGGAAAACATAACCCATAGGAGGATGAGTATACAAATGTGAAAGGGATCTTAACGGAAACTGAGGATGAAGGCCTTGCAGTCTCCAGGATAAATGCCTTGGGGGCGCAATGATGGAAAATAAAAATGGATCACAGAAGGAAGAGAGAGAAACAAGGGCAGGGAGGTGCAGGATCAAATGATTACAATGTCAAAACAAGGATAGGGAGGTGTAGGATCAATTGATTATATTGTTATATTCTTGTCCTAGCGGTGTAAACCAGGATCTCTTCACTTAGGGTGTGCGTTTATGTGATAAGTGTGTTAATTTTAATTAAGCCCAGAAGTGTGTAGAGAAAAAAAAAAGATTAAGGAAATTGAATACAACAGAAAATAAAAAGCTAAATATGCATCAAATTAAACCCAAGGAGGAGGGCTTCCCAACAACTAGTCTATGGGTGGGTGAAATCTAGTCAAAACACACAAAATGGCCAATGGATCTAAAGTCGAGAGGGACAGATATCTAAAGGTAAGATCTGCTGGAAATAGGTGCAAAAACAGCAAGAAACCAGGGGGAAAAGTGTTTCAAAAAAGGTGGCGAAAGGCTACAACCTGTGTTGAAGTTTGCAATAAGAAATAGTGAAATTGGTATCTGGAAAAAACATCCTTGATCCTAGTGAAAATTAAGCACCTACACTAGGTGGGGCCCACACAGGCTATTTTTAGGTGGAGGTCTATTTATATATGCATGAGAAATTTCTATTTATAGATGAAGTCTATTTATAGATGGTGAGAATATTCTATTTATAGATGTTGTTCTATTTTTAGATGTATATGAGAGTTCTATTTATAGATCGCATGTCTATTTATAGATGCATGTCGACTATTATTATCCCCTAATAATAATTGCACAATAAACATTAATCTATTCTCAATGAGCACTTGGAAATAATTAACTGAAGTGGCAAATCAGTTAGCTATAGGAAATTCGAGTTCAAAGGTTGGTTGGTGGGACATGCAAGTGGACTTAGTTATAACTGAGTGATTTGAAGTTGTAACAGAGTTGGATGTGTATTTATGTGAGTATTAAAGTAGTTTAACTCAGTTAAGTGAGTTAAACTCAGTTGTGCTAGTTGTAACTGAACATACACTAGTGAGATATCGGTGAATTAATTATTTAATTAATTCACAATCAGTGTTCTCACATGCAACTGAAGATTTACTATTGTTAACTACATGCATGTCAGATCTAGTGGAGACCCAGATGAGATGTAGGTGAAAGGAAAGTTTGACTATCAGTTGTGACATTAGTGGGTGCACTCATGGAACCACACACACATTGGATGTGACTATGAGGATTGCATAGTCAAGGCATGCCAGAATCAATCATTCAGAGCTTCTTGACCATCAGGGATTGCGCAGTGGAGGCAAGTTGTCTGGAGGCAGTAAATTGGCGAATGAATTTGCCAATTTTTGTATGACAGTGTGAGATGATTGTATATTGTACTGAGAGCTCTTGGATTAGAGTTTTGTATGAGATTGTTTCATGATCCATGATATATACATAATATATGATAGTGGGGTTTTTAGCTTTATGCTTTCTCGGTAAAATTATCTATCTTATGTGTGATTGATCTTTCTTCATGATATTGTGATTGTCGAACGTGTTTTAAATTATGCAAATTTTTTTGTAGAAACGATTTTGTATTTAACAGTGGCATATAATTGTTAGATATGGAGAATCCAGGAAATACATATTTTGTATTAAAATTTCTACAACCTGAAGGGAAACGGAGGGGACTCTAAAGGAGGACCAAACAAAACTGAAAATAGGTGTTTTGGATGGATGAATAATCGATATGAAATGGATCTTAAAGTATAGGTTCAGATCTCGTAAAAATGATGGTTGAACACACTAAAATCTCAGACGACCTACTTCAGCTAAACTCCTCCTACACAGGTGGAAGCATATTGAAGCCCTAAGGGGCTTGGTTCCTACTTCGACGAGTAAAAAAAAGCAAGTACAAGTCCAAGATGGGTGGAGATGGAGGTCAGACAACCCTAAACAGTAGCCTAGACAAACCCAGAAAAATCACACAAAAAAATCCCGCAAAAAGTTCAGGTCGCAGTTTCTGACCTGTTTTCAGTAGAGGTCGCAGTTTTCTGGTTGTTTTCTGTGCCCTGAAGGTTGAGGTCGCAATTTTTGGCCCAAAAAGTATGACCTGCACTTCCAGCACTCTCGGGAGCAGTTTTCAGAAAAAAGTGTTACCTCAGCTGCAGTTGATACCTGTCACTTGCGCAATAGGCCCAAAAACACACAGAAGTAAGAATTTTTACTATTTTAGGGTTTTAAAAGTTAAAAACCACATCCAAAAAATCAAAATAAGAAGCTGAAGAAAAACCCTAGGGGTTGAAGTAGTTGGTCATGCAAGGATCTGAAAAATGACAGCAGTCGTAATTATAAACCCTTGTGGGGTCGCCAATTGTTAGTGTGAATTATAATTGTAAGCGTACAAAAAAAGTTCACTTTAGCTGTGCATAAAAAATAGCCCTAACATCAAAGATGGATGTCAATTTCCTTAGATCTGCAGTTAGTGACCAAGATAAATGCTACATAAATCCTGATCTATGCTGTTAAAAGATATTAAACAGAAAATAATAAGAGTTGCACCATGCATCCAATGAACAAGACAAGAATATTTTTAAAGAATTTTTGTATTATGACACCTGGGAAGGGAACATAGAAAGAAGTTATCAGTCCCCCTCAATGGGATGCGCTCTTGATGTCCTCAACGCTTCAGGTCTAAGATCACTCTCTCTTGATGGTGTAGAAAACCTAGATAAAAAAATGGAACTCAAGGGGAGTTCACAAGAAAAAAAGTAGAAAAATATGACAATGATGGAGGATCAAAGTCAGACCAAAAGTATAGATCCAGAGTGATCTTTAGGCAACAAAAGGTAGTGAATGAATGGAAAAAACCCTTCTATTTATAACAAAATATTGAGTTAGTCTAGATATTGGTGCATAATTAAAATATCATTAACCAAATCTAGATCCAACATTTATGGAATATTTTATTATTATTGTTGGAGGGAAAAGGAATTTGAATTTTTTCAAATCCCTTTATTTGTAAATAATAAATAAATAAATGATTTATTTATTATTTTAAGAATGCAGTTGAGTAATAATTAAATAAATAGTGATTTATTCAATTATTTATAAATGATTTAGTCAAATTTAACAAGGAATATTATTTAAATAATTGTTCCTAGAAAATAATAAGATAAATAATGATTTATCTAATTAATTTTCCTGTTTTGGGTTAAATATGACCAGGAATATTAATTAAACTGTTGTTTAACTAATTATCTCTTGAGGAAAATCAAACAAATAAGTATTTATTCCATTATTCCTCATGGGGTTTCCTGTTTAGACAATAAAAAACTTAATAACATATGGATTACTAAGTTATTTTTCATCATAAAGCAATTTTACAAGGGTAAAATTGGTCTTACATGGTATACTTTGGTCCATCTAATAGTAATAGGTTAGATGACCAAAAATTGGTGTAACAATAGGAATCCTTGAACAAAGTTAGCCAATAGTAACCAACTCGGATAATTTTGTGTGCAGTTGTCTCTCCACCAAAATGACCTCCAACTGGTCAATCATGTAACTCATGCAACACTTTTTCTACATCAAGTTTCTCCAAACATCTAATTAAAACACTATCATAGATTTTTCAAAAAAATTACTCCATCAACTAATTGATATCTGGCACATTTTTACTTTAATGCTTGTATTTGTTTTGGTGTTAAATAATCACATGTAGTCCCATTTATCAAAAAATATATAATTTCATAGTCCCAGGTATCATTAGGTACAGGAATATAAAGAATTTCTTCTTGTCTTACCTCGAATTTTCTATACCAACGTTTCTCCTAACGACTTGAGATCCTTCTGATTCTATTAATAGCTTGTAGAGACCTTGTCCTATGATCATTTTTTATGGTTTTATCTCAAGGTCATATTCTTGGAGTGTAGTCATCTAGTTAGCTCTCTCTCTCTCCTAGATATTTCTGCATAAAAAAAGTGTGTACAACATGATGAGGAGAAATAACCTTTGTATGATGCTTTAAAAGAAATGGTTGAAAATTCTTAATAGCCTTAAATACAACATAATCATGTTTATCAATGTCAATATCGTTCAATTCAACTCCCTAAAACCTTTAACTCATGAAGGAAATTGGTATTTCAATTCCCTCTAAATTCTTTTGAGTTAAGACAACAACATAGGACAAAATCAAAAGAAAATGTATATAAAATGAATTGTTTCAAAATCTGGGCTAATGAGAGCAAGTACAGCACCAATTGTTTCCTTAATGGTTTTGAAATTCATTTTTTTATAGTGTCTCATTTAAATATATGGTATTTTTTATCATATCGTACATTGGTCTAACAATCTCTGCAAAATCACGAACAAAACCTCTAACAAAACTTCTCTTTCCAAGAAAATATTGCACTAATATTTTGTTATTCGGAAGAGAAATCTGTAAGATAGATTTTCTTCTATCAGGATTAATAACAATCCCATAAGCTTACCTTCTGAAACAACAAATATAGGTTTATTTGGATTTATTGATATGCCATATTTACGACACTTTTCAAATATTCTCCTCACACGTTCAACATGGCCTTCAATATTTTTACAATATACAGTAATAACATCTAGATATACAACCATAAAATTATTGATCAAGCCTTTCAATGCAATATACATTGCTCGTTAGAATGTTGCTCCTACATTCATTAAACCAAATGGCATATTTTGATATGCAAAAGTTCCCCATTTATTTTGAAATGTGGTCTTGATTTGATCTGCCAGTGAACCCAAAAATTGGTTGTAACCAAACAATCTATCAAGCAAGGAAAACATCTATGATCCAACAACAGATTGAATTATTTGTTCCATGGGAGCTACAGGATAATTATCTTTTTTGGAAGACTTAATAAGATTTCAGAAATTAATGAAAATTCTAATGTCCCCATTTTTCTTTCTAATTGGAACTAAATTAGATATCCGCTGAGAACGTTTGACAGGAAAAATGATCCTAGAACTTAGAAGTTTGATAAATTACTCTTTGTTATGGTTTTCTAGCTTAGGATGCATTTTGCTTAATTTTTGTTGGACTCGTTTTGTATTGATTTTGATTGGAATTACATGTTGAATAATTTATGTATCATAAATTTTAAGTCTTCATATGTCCATGTGAAAATATCTTTGTATTCTTTAAACAACTTAATAAATCACAATTAGCAAGAGTACATTTAATTCCCAAATTAAAAAATAGAGGATTTATATGAGTTCCTAGATTTATAACTTGATACTACATTGAGAAATTATTTGTTTTGCAATTTTTGCTCCCTTTGCACTCGTTTTGAAAATCATAAAAATTATCTAGATAAACTATTGGTTTAGGGATTTGGTTTTGTGGTATAGTTTCATCTAGAGAGTTAGAAATCAGCTACAAATTATGTTGATCATCATCTATTATAGATCCTTTAAATTTATCTTCCATATTTAAAAAATCCTTGATTTGGTAATCATCATCAAACACTCTTAAGTTGGATATGTTATCAAGAATAGATAGCCTAAAAAGGATTTCACGAAAAAAATCTATCCTCAGAAAAATTTTCCACTTGAAAAATACTAGAAGCTACATTAGCTAAAAGATCAACATTGAGATTTTATGAATGAGGTACAAAATTTAATTCAAAATTGTCAAATTTTTTAGTTAAGTTGCAAACCTCTTGTCTATAATTTTTGAGGTGATTAGAAAGACAACGAATGGTCTTATTGACTTGTCTAACTATGATTTTTGAATCACCAACAACTTTAATCTTCTTAACTTTCATATCAATATATTTTCTTAGACCTTGTAACAAGGCCTCGTATCGAACAAAGTTATTAGTACACTGAAAGTTAAGTCTACAAGATAGAATAAATGTGTTACCTTCAGGCTTTATTAATACATAACCTACATTACCGCTTTCTATTGATTTAAAACAATCAAAGTACAACATCCAAAAATCAGTATTTACATCATTAATAGAAAAATAAGAAAAAAAAATTGAATTGGAAACTGCTAATGTAAGAAAATTTAAACTCTCGACCATTGATTCTTCTAAATAAGGTTCTTTAGATGGAAATTTGCTAAGATGTGAATCAAAACAATAGTTATTGAATGATGCTTGAGTGAACATAATGGGTTTGTTTGTATATTCCAAATTAGTAACAGTATAATTCATGTGTTTTTCCCTTTCAATCTTAATTCTATTAGGCCTATCATTAATAGGTAACCATAAGTGTGACCAACCTATTGAAAAGTACCCATTTAGATTCTTGGACCAATCTCTACTCCGCAAAAGTCCATATGATTAAGGAATATCTAGAACAATGACATCAATTATCTAATAAATTTTAGGATTGAATGCAAGCCTAGCCAAAACATTTTTTATTACCCCTAAAACTTTAACACTAGATTTGTCCAATTGCACAATCTCAGTGGCAGATTTTATGGGAGCTAAATTAATTTCTTAGCCACTTAGTATGGCATAACATTAGAAGAAGCCCCTAAATCTACCATACAATTATGTACATTTTTGTAGCAAATTTCAAAATTCAAGAGAAAAGGAGTATGAGAAACAAACGTATCTCAAATTAATACTACATTTATATTTGAAATTTTCTTTGATGAGACATTTTTAGCATTATATGTAGTGGAAGGTTGATTTTTAGGAGGATTTACTTCTAAATCCTTAAGCAATTTATTCTTTTTTTGAGTTAGTTTGGATAACTCAAACAAATAAATGTTAGCTCTGTCTTTTTCATATCTTTGACTAAGTCATACTTAATGTTTTCCATTTGCACAACGTTAATTAATGAAGCAAATCCTTATCTATGGTTTGTGTCTTCTTAAAAGGATTTGGTGGATTCATACTTGAAGGAGCAGTGTAGGTAGAATTTTGTGATTTACTTCTAATTTGTGCGAAATTAACTTCATTTTCTTCTTAACATCATTAATAATTCATTGAGATAAGTCCCATAATACATTAACTTATTTACAAGGTTCTAGTTCGACTTTCTCTTCTTCAGCTACTATTTCTACTTATTCACTACCTACAAAAGCTTTAAACTTATTTACAAAGGTGGAACATGTATTTTCTGAATGTTTGGCACTATGTGCTTTGCAAAAGTCATCTTGTGCAAAGTCTTCATGTGTATTTCCTCAGTACATGGTTCATTTGATGTAGGAGCGAGATTTCTTTTGAATGGTCTCCATGGAATTTTAGTTGATGACCCCTCTAAGGGGATATTCTTGAGATCTATGATTTCAATAGACATTTTTTATTATCTTTTGAAGGATTAATAAGTCTACATCTTCTTTCTCCTTTTTATCATTACGTGTTTTACTAGTTGTAGGTCTTTTTAATGTTGATATTTCCTTTTTCTCTTGAATTGTTGCTTGTCTAGAAGCTATATGTAGAATTTGTTTTTCAACATTTAAAGACTCATCAAAAATTTATGATAATGTTGTTTTGCTTGTTCTAATTACAATGATTGCAATTAATGGGGGCAGAGCAATAGTATAACTTTCATTTAACACATCATTACTAGGTCTAGAACCAACAAGTATTTTATTTAAGAGAAAAAAAAAACCTATGATTTAAATCCTTAATGGATTCATTTGGATTCATATTGATACTTTAAAATTCTATTACCAAAGATGTTGGGGATTTTTCCTCACCAATCTTTTTAAGGAATTTGGTTTGAAAAGAATATGAACTAGAAATAGAATTATCTTGTAAAGAAAAATACCAAGAAGCAGCATTTTCCTCAAAAGTATAAGGGAAAATATTACAAACGACATCCTCATGTTGAACTCCACCAAGCTTCAAAGAATACATAAATTTATTTATACGTTCTTCAAGGGATATATATCTTTCAGGATTAAATGTAGGAATAAATCTCTTAGGATGCTTAGGAAAATCATTTTTTGGTCATCCTACATTAACATCTCCTAAAGATAGTCAAGGGTGTTCCATGATGATGAGAGGTGGTGGAGGAGGTGGTAATGGTAAGACTACTAGTTGAGTGACTTGTATTCGAGAAGTTTGAACTGATGTGGCATGTATATAAGTGGTTTGAAAGGAAAAAAATGAAGGTGACTCAATAGAAGTGGTTTCAATAGGAATGCTGCATGGTAGCACTAGTTGTATAGACACTAATTTAGTCTCACAATCTACTTCGTGGAAAGGAGACAAAGCATTTGTGAAAGTTGAAAATTCATATTCTAATTTAGGATCTATTTGAGATGAAGAAACTAGTTCAGGATGTTTCTCCCTTATAAGCTTTATTTTTTAGATAAAGTAAATAAGATTGGAGATAAACCCAAATGTTTACATTGAGAATGAGTGAATTCTCTAGAAATCCATAATTAAGGGTGTATGGGTGCAGAAGAAAATTCAGAAGTAGAATATTCGAAGTATATTGGATAATTTGCAGTTGAAGAAGATTCAGAGACATTTGTGATTATGGAAAAAGTAATTTTTTGTTCACCTTGGTGAACATATATGGGAAGGGTATTGAAAATAGTTGATATCAAAGGAATATTTGTGTCTAAGGATGTATCAACCATGCATATTTGGCCCTCCTTCTATGTCCAATTGTTGAGAGACAGAAACATTCCACTTGCAATAGGGAGTAACCACCAAATCAAGGTCCCAATTAGACGCCTATTTGTTTGTCCTAATGATACTCTTCAAAATAAAGGTGTGTTTGCATATAATACACTAACCTAAATAAAAATTCAAAAATAAACTAAGCTAGGGAAAACATATGACATAATAAAATATTTACAATATACTATAAACATTTTTTGCAGTTGTTGTGTGTGTGTAATAAGCTTTAGTAATTTCAACAACGTGGGAAGGAAAACCACACAAATGCAATACTTAGAAAGCAGCAAAAATGTTTGAGATTAGTGATCTTCGAAACTAATATATGGATTGAGTCAACCACCAATTAGATTTGGGCTCCTAGAAAGAGCCTTTTAGTGATAATGTGTATTTTTTTTATTTAATTTGCATGCAATAAACTAATCTATTTATTCAAAAAGACAACCTATCTCATACTAAATGAAGAAACTCATAAATATATCTTTTGAATATAGAAAGTAATCTTGATTTATTAAAGAACTTAGAATAAATCCTTAACACTTTAAATAACTCAACATTCCATTACACCTTTTCATTCCGTAAGAAAGAAAATACAGAGTATTCAAACACTCAATAGGAATTGAACAATGAATGGAAATAAAAATATTGAAAATATTACCAATGCATTAAATAAATTTCAAAGCATATTGTATTCTATGAAGATATCTCAGAAACTTCAATTCCAAGAAATCTTCAAAATTTGGACTGTAACTTCGGATTCAAATACTAGTATCATTAAGAAAATACAATTGATTTTTTTGTGAATTATAAAAATATTCACTTAATGGTCCAACAATTTATACTACTGCCTCTACTTCTGAAACTAGTTTAAAAATAGAAGCATAGAATGGGATATTTGTTGAAATATGATTAATTGACACCCCTGGAGAGACTTTGTCCATTTCCTGCATAGATGAAATAGGAGTCTGCAAGATTTCTTGAACTGGCTCTTCCAAGAAATCCTAAGAACTTGTTGTTGCTTCAGGATTGGTAATTGATTGAGGACAAATGATTTCAATTTCTTGATTCAAAAGCTCTATATACTTCTCAATTTCATTATTAATTTATAGAACAATTTCCTGGATAGTTCCCAAGCTTGAATTGATTCTTTAACTTGTTTTGTGTTTGAAGGATCAATCACCATTTGATCAACATATTGATTTATTTTTTTAGCAGATTCAATATATATTATTACTTTCTCCTTAAGAATAATGCCTTCCACCTATTCTTGAGTCATTAACTATTCAATTCCCTACATATTTTCTAACATTTCTGCTTGACCTCATTTTTATTTTTTCTATTTGGGATTGATTGAGTATGAAGTTGATTTATCAGAGATTGTGATAAAGGTAATAATGATGCATCCATTCCCTTAACACTCTCCATAAATTTATATTGAAAATCAAAATTTGTACTGATATTTGAAATGGGTGCGCTTTTTTTTTACAAGAGTTGTAATCTTACTAGAGGAATGCCAAAAATTGTGCTTCTCTGCTTGAGATAATAATCATAAGTATAATGCCTAAACTTTTGCAAATTTAGTTTTTCTTCCATACCAATAAATCAAGCCTTTAAGATAACTTGACCAAAATTATCGCAATTTACAAAAACGTAGTCAAAAGGAAGTTGTTGATGAACATAATCCGTTGAGTACTTGACTAATTGCAAATGATTAAGAACAAAATTATTGGGATCATATATGAAATGGGGAAGAGAATGCAACCAAACTTCATGTAAACCATTTTCCTTTGTCGCATCTTTTCCTTTGTCTTTCAACAACATATGATGAATTTTAATAGGAAAATTGGGCCATAGCTTCTTTTGAGCTTTGTGTAGGAATCTGGTAATTCCATTCAATGTTGTTTGAATTGCTTCCCTTATAACAAGTCTATATGGAATAAATCAGGGAAGGAAATGTGGTCCTACTTCACTACCATCGATTATGATATAAGAAATTCTTTCTTCAATAAACCAGTGTCTAATTTGATTCAACTCGGACTAGACCTATTTACTAACCCTTGGTGGAGTTTTACCAAATAAAGATTCATGAAAATGACGAACAATGTTGTCATAGATTTCATCAAAATGATCTTTATAATCAATTTCTGATAAACAATGTTGTGATAGATTTCATCAAAATGATCTTTATAATTAATTTCTGATAAAATGGAAGGTAACTAATGAATAGTCTGTTAATAAGAAATGACAATAATTACAATATCTACAAGATATAATAACATGAAAAACCCTTGTCCAAATCCTAGAGGGGCAGCTTGAGAGACTTTGATGGCTTCAATTATCTTTTGAGACAGAATAAATGCCTAATTAAACTTCTTGGAATCTTTTAGAGATCCATAAATAAGTGGAACCCACTCTAATTTGTAGTGCTCAGGTTTTGGCTTACCATACAATCTAGAGAGAATTTTGATTATAAATATTTGAGGGTTTTTGAACTACCCAGTTGAATATGATTTTACTGGTTTCATTTTGAAACCCTCGCGATCCTCAAGCCATTTTTTAATATAAGCAACATAATCCCTATTCGCTTTTTTAATTACATTGTTCCTAAAACCAATCAAATAATCTTTGTTCAAGAAAACCTAGGGAGTGTTAAGTTTGTAGATATGTTGTAGAATTTCAAGTCTCTAGGAATCAATAAAAATTTTCTTATGATCAACAATAGAACGGGTTTGGATATGGCCATTTGAGATTATACAACTTATCATGTCATAGTTGGAAACATGGTTGGCCTCGCTGCAATTTTATGCACTTATGTCCTTTTGATTGTTTCTTATTCATAAATTCTGGGTATTTCTACCCACAGCCTTCAAAGAAGTCAAAAATCCTTTCCTACATTCTAAACTTTGAACGTAATATGTGAGAAAAAACCGTGAAAAATCTCTTCCTACATTTTAAACTTTAAACATAGTATGTGAGAAAAAAAAGATTAATTGAGATTTTTATTTTTTGGTATTTGAAACTCTGTCATTTTCATCTTCATTTTAACATTTTCAAATGTAGATTTTGAAGATTGTGTTTTTTCTTTGTTCCCCATTTTAACCCCCAAATAACCAAAAATAAATAAAAATATTGAGAAAGGGTACAACATGAAAACGAAAAGATGAATTTAAAATAAGATATAGAAAATTGCTAACCGGTCAAAGTTAAATTATTAAATAAAAAAGTAATTTTCTCAAGAATTTAAAAATTTGAAGCATAGAAATCACACTAAACATCGAGGAGGTTATAAACCATTTTACTGTGCATTAATTTGGAAGTGTTCTGAGAGAGATATGCGGAGAATTTTGTGAATATTAATGTGAGGTGAGAACATTAATGGTCATACATTATGAAATAAATTGCCACCTAACTCTTCTCGTGGTTCGGACATTCTGGGTTCGGGTAGCTTTAGAATGTAACTGTTCAAATCAAGGGCGAATGCCAAATGGATTTTATCATTATTTGGAAACAAAAATTTATAAAGAATAAGAATTATTTTACTTTATTTAATTCATGAAAATTATATCCAAAAATCTAGAATTTGGGTTCTAGGATTAGTTTCGTGTTACACTTAATAGTCAAAATCCAAATATTTTATTTGTTTCTTTGATGTTGGGTGCAAGCGAGCCTTCTACAAGCGAGGCTGTTGGTGGCTTTTTGGCATTGACTCTGTTCTTGGCATTGACTCTATTTTTTCTTTCATTTAGGCGTCTTAGAGATCAGTCTCACAGATCACTCAATATCTGAGTTATAGCGGTTTCTTGTATTGTGAGGCATTGAATTCCAGTAAAATCGGAGGCCATTATGAGATTTTCTATTCATGGGCTGTTATGGTAAATGCTTAGAGAATGCTTAGAGGATTGGGTTTCCAATTGCTGGATTTTTCGGGTCTAAAATTGGGTGTAAGGTCTTATGATGTAATCACTCGTATTTGATTGAATATGAACTGTAATACTACAGCGTTTTTTTCTTACTGATAAAAAAAAAATATTCGAGATCCAATTTGGAATTTTTATAGTCTAAATTTCACTCAAATACTAATTATGTGTGATTAAATATGTTTTATTAATAAAATAAGTAAAAATTGCAAATTATAATTTACAAGATATATATATTATTATTATCTAATTTTAAGATGCTCCGTTGTTTAGAATAAAAATGATATAAAGCCTCGTAACAAATCTCGAAATCCGAACTAAAATACATTAAAATAAAAATTATTATTAGCAGGGTAGGTTCGACGAATAGAAAGAAAGAAAGAAAGAAAGAAAGAATTTTTAATGTCCACGAGGCTAAAAATAGCCTATGGGACAGATTGCTTCTCTATCTGACTCTTGTATTCGGCCCTTTTCCTGTGAAGTTTAACAATGAGCACTCCCAGCTTATCGACAAACTCTTCGCTGAATAGATTATCCCAAGAATTAGCTGCTAGAATACCCGCATAGTTTTCTCTGGTGTCCTTGAAGGCCTCACATTCTAGAATGAAATGTTTTTCTGTTTCCACTTTTCCGGAGGAGCAAAAAATACATACTCTTTCTTCCCACATTTCTTTTGGCCTTTTCCAGCGCCCTGTTTCACAACAGAGTTGATGAGAATTAGTCCTTAATTGAGCAATAAGAATTTTAGATCTCCAAGAAATATTAGCCCCTATGTATGCCTTTTGTTGATGGTTATGTGTGGGGTTAAACTCTTCTATGTAGTACTTCTTCTTTCTCTCTAGCTCTTTTTTCCAAGTATGTTTATGGAATTTATCCATAACAAAAGTTTTTATCTCTTTACTGTTTGTAGGACACATGCTCAAGCAAATACCCCATTTACTAAACCATTTGTTATTTTTCCGCATCCAAGTCTTCTGTCTTTTACACAATCTGTCACTAAACACAACCTTAGGCCATCTATCCTCTTCCATTTGCTCAATTTTTTTCAGATACCTTATGACTCGCACCATAGCAATTGCTTCAATAGGAGCAGCCCCTGTTTCACTTAACAGATAGCATAAGGAACTGCACTTTTAATTTTGAATTTGTTTGTAATCAAACGTTTCTGAATTTTCTCAATTTTTTTCCACTGCATCTTGGTTGTGCTGCTGGCCCATAGTTCACAACCGTAAAGAATCACCGGAATCACTAGAAGCCCAAAAAGAGTTAGGGTGGTTTTCCAGTCCCACAGCTCTGCCTCTCTACACCTGTTTTGAAGAGCATAAAATGCTTTCCAACTCCCTAAAGTTCTTTTCTTTCTACAACCATCCCAACTTAAATTTCTGTTGAAGTCAATTCCGAGGTATTTGTAATCTGCAACTTCTTCCAGAATGCTGCCTTCAAAATAGAACTTATGTTGGTTATGCTTTCTTTTGTTAGAGAAAACCACTACTTTCGTTTTGCTAATATTGACTTGCATCCCAACCCTTCTACAAAAATGCTCAAGGGAATATAAATGCTCTTGCAAACCAAGAGCCGAATTAGCAATCAATATAAGGTCATCTGCGTACAAAAGAAGCCTGATAACGAACTTGCCCAAATGGATACCGTCACCCCCTTGCAAATTTAGCCACTCTTCAAGCTTGTCAATATATAACCCAAAAAGGGTAGGAGACAATGGACAACCTTGCTTGACCCCGATATCGCTTCTAAAACTTTCAGAAATGCCAGCTGAAGTTCTGATTTTGACATTCACCTCTTCATACAACCTATGCACAGCTGCTCTCAAATGCTTGGGAACCCCGAGTTCTTCCATTCTGCCCCAAAGCTTATCCCTAGGAACCGTGTCAAAGGCTTTTCTGAAATCAACAAAGCAACAAAAAACTTCTTCCTTTTTTTCCCAACCTTTTTCAATGATGTGCCTTAAAGTTATACAATGATCAACTGTGGAATGTTTAGGTCTAAAAATAAGATCAACGAATAGAAAAACGAAAAAAAAAAAAAGAGAGAGACCGAAACCAAAATTTGTATAAAAACCCGAAAAAAATGTTTAAAAGAACCTTTACACAGTGTGAACTGAAAAACAGTTGAACATTCAAGAGTTCGGGATGTTTGTTCGAGTGAAATTAAAATATAAACTCATACTGAAGCCTGAATTTAAAGAAATTTTTATCTTTAGTAAAAATTTATGATAATTTTCTTTTTACATTTTTCAAATAATTCACAAAAAATAAATATTTTTCAAATAATTTACAAAAAGTAAATATGGTTTATTTATAGTGAAAGTTTGAAATAATAAGAAAAATGAAAACTTTAAGAGTACATATTTTATTTTGAATAATATGGGATTAACAATAAACATTTACATAAAATAAGAAAAAAATTAGATGTAAAGGAAATATAAAAGTTGTAAAATAATATAAAAAGAATGGAAAGGGGTGCAAAAACAAGATGTAGAAAGATTAAAACAAGATGCAGGAAGATTATTTTGCATTTCATTTTCTAATTTGCTTAAAGTGAGATTCAAAATAGAATGGTAGAATATTATTATAGAAACGCATAAGACTTAAAGTTGTTGCATCAAAGGATGTGGGGTAGTGGACAAAAGGAAATACTAAGGGGATACAAGTGTATTTAAATGCAAAAAGGATACAAAAATTTCTCCCAAAATCTTTTGGTTGTAATCACATTGAATAGAATATTGTCACACGTTTCGAACCAACCAGTGTGGTTCACCTTCAGGACACAAAGAGATGCAAATACAAGATGTAGAAAGACTATTTTACATCTTGTTTTCCAATTTTCTTTAAGTGGGATTTAAACTGGGATGATAGAATTTTATTATAGAAATGCATACTATGCTATGAGAAGACCTAAAGTTGTTGCATCAAAATATGTGGTGTAGAGGACAAAAAGGACATGTGCTGAAAAAATAGGAGAAACATTTGGATGTGCAAGACTCAGAAGAGGATTCAATGAACAAAGGAGATGATACATGTCATGAAAGAACAAAAAACTGCTCAAGACAAATAAAACTTTAGTTGTATAAAAGTAAAAAATATAAGGATTTAATGAGACAAAAACAAGGAAATGCAAAATGGATGTTCCATTGTGGGGCCCTAAAATGATGAAGGTCATAAGTCCTTTGATTGTACCTAAAATGTATGCATGTGAATGGCAATAGAAAAACTTAAATAATATTTTGGTATCGGGAAAATACTCATCATATGAGAACCTTAAATAGGAGAGAACCTAATAATATTTTACTTAATGACATTTAATTGTATGATAGTACAATAATCATAAATATTGGATGGTTGAGAAAAAAATATCCAAGTGAAATGTAAGTTCGAAAGTAAGTGAAGTGAAGTCATTATTGATTTTACTAGTTTAGAGAATAGTGTCTCTATAAAAATGGTAGAAAATTTGGTGTTAAAGTGAAAAAATAAATTTCAACCTTATCGACTATATTGGTTTCAAAATGGTTATAAAGCTATCATCACATATTTAAAATTAAATAGCTAAATATAGGGGTGAGATACTATGTGCAAGACTCAGTGGAGGATTCAATGAACAAAGGAGATGACACATGTCATGAAAGAACAAAAAAAACTACTAAAGACATATAAAAATTTAGTTGTATAAAAGTAAAAAAATGTAAAGATTTTAGAAGACAAAAAATAAAATTGCACAAACTAACATCCATTCTGGGGCGCTACAATGATGAAGGTCATAAGTCCTTTGATTGTACCTAAAATGTATGCATGTGAATGGAAATAGAAAAAGCTTAAATAATATTTAATTGTATGATAGTACAATAATAATAAATATTGGATGGTTGAGGAAAAAATATCTTGAAAGTGAAATGTAAGTTCAAAAGTAAGTGAAGTGAAGTTATTATTGATTTTACTAGTTTAGAGAATAATGTCTCTATAAAGACGGTAGAAAATTTGGGATTAAAATGAAAAAATAAATTTCAACCTCATGGACTATATTGGTTTAAAAATGGTTATAAAGATATCATCACATATTTACGTAACAAAAAATTAAATTAAATAGTGAAATATAGGGGTGAGATACTATGTACGTTTATTCCCATTCATTCTTATCATTTATTTTTGGGGATACCATGGTAGTGTTATAAGCACATAGTGCATTATGGCATTTAATTTCATTACACCTACGGATTTTTTTGGAGATATTTAGTTAACAGTTCACTAAGTGGTTGATTAAGAAATTGACTACATGGTCAACTAGGCATTTCGATAGTTGAATATTTTGAATAGAAAAGTCATTTGGTGCTAGAATAAGGTGGAAATTAAAGAGTTTGGCATGTACCCTAACCAATCTATATGAACCTCATGATCAGGGGAATTTTTAGGTCTAAAATGGGCTTCATGAGGAAAATAATAAAATAATAGTTAAAATAATGAAATAAGATTTATGAATTTTTAAAGGAAAAGAAAAAATCTACTTTTCTGTATTGCATTTTCGACTTATCTCCTTATAAGTTTACTGAAATTTCAAGTGTAACAACCTATTGGATGCATAATTTAATTATTCATCCAATGAGTACCCACTCTACATACTTTTGAGTAGATCCACATAGAAAAAAACTTCAAAATACATAAAGAATTTAATTTTCAATCCAACAAGTACCTACTTTGCGTACTTTTGAATAAACCCACATGGGAAAAGATGAAAATGCATGCATTTATTTTCATTTTTTAGATGTGGGTCTACTAAAAAGTATTCAAAGTTAAGCAAATTTGGTACTCATTGGATCCAACAAGTGCCTACACCTGAAATTTAAGTAAATATATAAAGAGATCAGCCAAAAATACAATTAAAAATAGAAATTTTCATATTTTCCCTCCAAACATATTTACCCCTAGGGATGACATCATTATCTTGAATCTTATTGTTTCTTTTAAAGTTTAATTTTACTAGTACATATTTTTTTCGAGGCCAATTTTTTACCTCAAATTCCCCTAATAGTACTTCCTCACTTTAAGGGAGTTGCTTACATATGTGTGCCATATAAAATGGCCCCATGGGCCGATCTAAATAAATAGGGCCACCTAATTCTCTTGAGCTAGAGCCTAGCGAGATGGACTATGGAGATCAAATTAGGAAAATGAGACTTCTTATGGTGTAAATCAATAGAGAAAAACATGAAGATAGGAATGATATTCAAATAAATTAGTGGTACATGTAGGATAGACTAGCTAGTCTACAAAGTGGAAAATGGTGTCTTCAGGAGAAGCTGGAAAGAATGGTGGATTGCATGGCCGATATGGAGAAACATGTGCATTTGGAGTTCATACCCTCAACATCCCCCGATTCGCATTTGGAAAATCCTGCTCTGGTAGCCTCTTCATATACACGATGGTTTGTGGGTGCACTTTGATTTTACTGATGTTTTGGTTCTTTATCCATTTCCATTTTTGGTTGGTTAAATCCTTTTGGTAATGTATGATATTTTTTGGAATTTACTTACTCACCAAAAAATATGGTAAGATCGAGGTTGGTAGGATTTTGGGAATCCTTAGACAAATATGTAAACATTTTGCATAAATAGAAACATTTGACTTACAAAAAAAAACTTTCAAAAGATCTTATCTTCAGAAACGGTCTGGATTTTATGGACTCAAGAGGACTCTACCTGAATATATGGCCTCTAGACTTTGATCCTGAGCTGGACATCCCGACCGCGGTCCCATTTTGGGTTCGACTACCACATCTTCCCTTCAATTGTTGGGGAGATGAATCTGTAAAAAATGTTGGAAATGCAATCGAAAAATATATCGACAAGAATGAGCCAAAAGACAACATGCAGGCCTCTACGAGGATTTGCGTTGAAGTGGACTTAGGAGAAGGACTCCCGGAGGCTATCAAGCTCAAAGTAGAAAACTGAACACACATACGACAACTGGAATATGAGAAAATGCCCTTCAAGTGAAAGGTAAGTCATGAAAACGGGAATTTTGAAAATAGATGTAGTAAGAAAGAAGAACAAGAAAATAAAATTGAAGAAGCACAAGAACAAAAATGGGAGCAAGTAAAAAAAAAAAAGAAGACAACAAATAAAACATCGCATGTCCCTATTCTTATTTCAACCACAACCCCCTATTCCCCTCCCTTAAATAATCCCCTCCACTCCTCCTCCTTCCCCCATGAATCCTCTCCTCACTTTGGCTCAAATACCTTTTATCCCCTTGACATCCCCTCTGACCCTCCTCCATCCCCTCATGCTCCCATCTTCTCCTCTCCAGAGGCCCCTGGTGGTTTTTCTTCTCCTCCTCGCCCCCCCTCCTCACATAGATTTTCATTCTTGGGTCCTCTTTTGACTGCCCCTCCCTTCACTCCTAGTCCTCCCCCCCATCCTCGGAAAGGATCCTCACCCAAAATGAGTCAAAAAATCCTTGGCATCTGTTGATACTTCTAATAAAGCTGGAAGGAAATAAAATAAGGAACTAAGGGACGAAGCAGCAACAAAGGAGCTTACTCTAGGCAACCAACAACCCATGGAAAGTTAACTTGAAAAAGGATCTAGAAGAAAAGAGAAAGGCCAACAGAATCATCGAGGAAAAGGTCCCTTGGCATCAAACCAAAATAAATAATGATAATGGTCTCTTGGAATTGTAGAGGATTAGGACATCCCTCCAAAACAAACATAATAATGGATCTTATATCTGGAGAAAAGCCATGTATCCTAATGATCTAGGAGACCAAAATCAGTAGTCAAGAAATGGGCAACATCATACAAAAAATGAGAAACTATGAAGGAACAACATTTTCCGCCATTGGGGCATCGAGAGGAATTAGTACAATTTGGCATATAGAAAATGGGAACTAAAAAATCAGAGAATGGAGGTACACTGAATAAAGACAAGTGTTAAAAAGTAAAACTACGGAAAGACAAATCAACCTTTATAATTTCTACGCCCCAAATCATTATAAAGATAAGGAAACATGTTGGAAACCACTCAAAGAAAATATGCTGCTTAAAAAATAAGAAAATCTCATTCTTGGAGGAGATCTAAATTTAGTTCTAAATTCTAATGAAAAAATAGTGGGGTAATTTCATCCATATCCCTCTCGTTACACTCTTGAAGAGCCCATTGAGAGCTGCAATTTATTGGATATTCCTCCCAGGAATAGAAAGTACACTTGCTATAATAAGAGGGTAGGAAAGGATAACATAAAGGAACAGCTGGACAGAATTTTAATTAAGGACATCATTGTTTCCAACTACAGTCTGGTAGTCTCTAAGGTCATTCCTTCAGCAGCCTCTGACCATAAACCAGTGGCTCTTGTTTTGGGCTCCATTAAAAACCTCGGGCCTCTCCCATTTAGGTACAACCAACTATGGAACAAAAATGAAGAGGCAAAGCAGTTAATCATAAAATCTTGGAAGTGGAGAATAAATGGCTCTCCCAGCTTCATATGGGAATCTAAACTGAAGAGTGTCAAATGAAGCCTTAAGCAGTGGGCAAAAAAAAATTATAAGGAACCACAAAATGAAATGGAGTAGCTACAAAAAGAAATGGTAAAAACTCACGAGAAACTGGAAAATATGGAGGACATAAAAGAAAATCAGATAAGGGAAAAAGAACTACATTGAAATATATACATAAACAATAGGAGGGAAGAAGGGGCGTGGAGGTTAAATTCCAGACAATTGTGGATCCAAGCAGGGGACAAGAACACAACTTTCTTCCACAATTCAGCAAAGACCAGAATGATTAGAAGCAACATTGAAAATTTATAGGAGATGGAGGTGTTGAGATTAAAGGACATGAAGATATAAAGAAAGAGGTGTACGATCACTTCAAATATTTTCTAACAGCATAAAATGGGCAAGAAAATGCAGAAGATTTCTTAAAACAGATCTCGCATATAATAAATGAGGAAAATAATAACGAGATAACCAAATAGGTCATGGAAGCAGAGTTAATGACAACAATTTGGAGTCTCCACCAGGATAAATCCCCTGGACCAGATGGATTCTCCATCTCATTCTATTGTTCCTACTGGAAATTGATAAAAAGGGAGTTGTTAAAGATGATCATATATGTTTTTAAAAATAAGAAGATGGGACGATTCACAAACTCTACCTACCTAGCCATTATTCCAAAAGATGCCCGCCCTTCCTCTCTATGCAGATTTCGACCAATATCCCTTTGTACTACCTCTTACAAAATAATATCAAAAACTATGGAAAATCGCATTAAGCACCTACTCTGTTCTCTAATCACAGAAAACCAAGGTGGATTCATCCCTTGCAGAAAAATAGTAGACAACATCATTCTAGTACAAGAGGCTTTACATTCCATCATTGCATGCAAAGAGCAGGGATTAATTTTGAAAATGGACATGGAAAACGCTTTTAATAGAGTTATTTTTTCTTTCTTTTCAGCAGTTTTACAAAAATTTGGCTTTTCAGCTGAGTTCATTGACATCATAAAAACATGCACCAATGGGCCTTGGATCGCTCCTCTAATAAATGGAAGACCATGTAATTTTTTCCAGAGCTCTAGGGGACTATGGCAGGGTTGTCCCCTGTCCCATTTTCTTTATATCTTGATGGTTGACTCTCTTAATAGAAAGATGGAGCACTATTGAATAAATCACACCTTGACTATATTGTTAATAAGCAAAGGGGTTAAAAGTATAAATCACTCGCTATTTGTGGATGACACCCTTCTCATGGGAGGAGAATCTTGTGTAGTTGCAAGAATATTCAAAACAATCCTTGACAATTTTATGGATGTCTCTGGAGGACTAGTGAACAATGACAAAAGTTGCATCTTTGGTTGGAACACTCCTCACCGGACACTACAAATAATGTCTCAAATTTTAGAAATTCCTTTCCAAACCAACTGGAATCATTTCCAATATCTTGGGCTGCCAATTACTAAGAAAAAACTGAAAACCGAGATCAGGAAAAAATACACTAAGATGAAAAAGAAGATCCATTCTTGGGGAATGATTTGGTTGAATCAAGTGGGCAGATTCATCCTTATTAAATATGTTCTCTCTTCCCTTCCCCTCAATCAGTTTTCCATGATCTTTGCCGGTGCAAGCATGCATAAGAAAATAGAAATTATAATCAGAGGATTTCTATGGCAAGGAGACAAAACAGAAACCAAGAAATTTAGTTTAATCAAATGGATTCAAGTAACAACGCAATATAAGAATGGAGGTCTCTCTATCAGAATACCTAGTTTTATGAATATGGCACTTGGATCTAATATTGCTTGGAGATTCATTATTGGGGAAATAAGTTGGTGGAAGCATGCTTTAGAGTCAAAATACTTGAGTGCTCCAAGGATCTCCATCTTGTGCAGGAATTCACCTCTTAGACCTTGTACTCAAATATGGAAGCTCATAGTCAAGGTGCTACCGCTGATAAAAAACAACATTTCAAGAATGTCGGGCAATGGAAAAAACATTAATTTGTGGACGGACAGCATAATTGGAAGTGATCCATTATGTAACAACCAAGAAATTTTAAGACATGGGAACTAGATGACTCCAAAGGGCCTCTCCAACTTGGGAAAACTATCACAGTGGAACTCTGATGGAATATGGAAACAATGGAAAACTCCTAATCGACCATAGGAATTAAAAAAACAATGGGATGTTCTGACCTCCCTGCTAAAAGGCGCAACCCCATTGGAGAAAAGGAAACAGTATGCACACATTTAGACTCCTACAGGAGGGGATTATACCGTCAAATCGGGATATGCAGTGTTTCAAGAAAAACAAGGGCAACAAGATTGGAATCTCTGGAAACTTGCTTGGAAAGTTGAAAGCTTGCCTAAAATTAAAATAATCGTCTTGACTCTTCTAAATATAAAAATCCTCACTGTAGAGAACTTTTTAAAAAAAGAGGAATTTACGGGCCCTCACAGTGCCCATTGTGTCTACAGGAGGAGGAAAACATTCAGCACCTGTTCTTAGAATGTAACTTCACTAAAGAATGTTGGAAGGGTGTGGCCTCTCCAATAGAAGAAAATCTAAATTACACCATCCCACTCAATGAGTTTCTGGATAACTGGAAAAATAATTATCCTTACTCTCTAAAAAATAAAACCACTAAGTTACTCGACCATCATTCCCTTGTTTTTATGCTAACAGATCTGGTTATCCAAAAAAAGCAATATTTTCAAGAATAAAAAGCCAACAGTAGAAATGGTAATATCCAAAACATGGGGGAAAGTCTCTGAATTCTATTCTGCTAAAGGAACAAAGGAATTGATTAGGTTCAGCTTCAAGTAGAATAAAGAGAGTGGGCAAGGTTTGCAAGTAGCAGGCCCAATTTCACAACAATTCCCATGTCCATAAAAGGAAAACCAAAGTGGAAAATAAGGCTCATAGAAGAATACTTCCAGAAATGGATTATCTCAATCAACAAGCCCTGCCTCTTCTTCGATGGGGCTTCAAAAAAGAATCCTGGAAAAGCAATGGTTAAGAGAAACACCATATCGTATGATTTGGGATTAGGCATTATGTCCAACAACAGATTGGAAGCTTATGGGCTTATCCTTGGGGTTAAAATATTAAAAGAAAGAAGGATAATGAAGCCAATAATATTTGGATACTCACTGATAATTATACAAGTAATGGTCAATGGCAATAGTTTAAAAAGCGCAGTCCTGTGCCATATTCTAGAAAGGATAAATCAATATGAAAATCAGATTTGGAAAATTACATATTATCAAATCTTAAGGGATAATAATAAAAGTGCAGACGCTCAGGAAAACAAGGCAGTTGATAGAACAATGGGACAGGCTAGTATTGACAGAGATCTTGTCAAAATACCAATCCAATGACTAAGAAAATCTATCAGAAATCAAGCAGGCAAGAAGGAATATCTCTCAAAACCATTGATACCCTTAACAAGCCTGTAAATTGAATATTTTCTTGCACCAAAAAGATCCAAATCGATCATTCTTGGATTCTACTCTCAGCTCTCATCTTTCTTATGACTCTCCAATCGATGGGCTCCTTGTCTTTATATAACAACCATTGTGTCGCCCTCCTCAATTCATCGTAATCCCCGATCGCATTTGTGTCCCTTGGCCTTGTTTTCCTACAATTATAAAGCACTGTGCTTCCTCTATTCCACTTCATCAAACCATCCCCTCATTCATTTCTTCCCCCTCTTCCCTTGCTGCCTGGAAGCTCTCCCCCTCTCCAATATCCTCCTCTATGTTCATCACCAGTCATCTCTTTTCTACGCTATCTGTTCTGGCCTACGACGCTCTCTATGTCTCATTAGTTCCTCTCCAAATCTCATACCAAAGCACTCAATATCAATCCAGATATTTCTCTCCATCACTTCATCCTCATGTGGACCTAAATAACTCCTAGCACTCAATAGATCATAGCGACACTCAGCAGCACCTCTCTCGGCTATGTTGTCCCTCTACGCATCCATGCTTGTCTCTTTCCAAAGCCTCCCTCATTGTCATCCTTGATCTTTTTTAATTCAGAATCATTCTCCTCAAGAGGTGCGAGATCCTCTAATTAGCAGTGCAACTATGCAGTCTTGGCACAGTCCTTCACCTAGTCATACAGAAGGAAGAAATTGTTGCTACCTACAAATTCTCTAATCATCAAGGCATTAAATCAAAGAGCACATCAAGGGAACATCAAGGGCACAACAAGAATACAACAAGGGCACGACAAGGGCACAACAAAGGAATAGCAAGGGCATAGAAAAGGCACAACAAGGGCACAGCAAGGGCACAGGAACAAATTCTCTAATAAATAATTATCATATCTCAAAATACAAAGAAGGATCTTCACTCGGCATATGCTAATAATTTTCCATTATGTTATGTAACGGTGTTTCTCTTCTTTTTCAGTTTGTAAGGCAGTATGCCAAAAACATAGTAGGAAATTTGGGAAATTTTGGAAACAAGGCTTTAGGTAACCTGGAATGCGCTCCCGCTCTTATCTCCTTAATCATGCTCCTATTTAAACCCTCCTGGTAATGGAAGCTTGCTCCTTTTCCTTTTGGAATAGATATCACACTAACCAACTTTGTTAAAAAAAATGTGAATCCTGCACTTATACCATGTAGAAATTACAATGTATATTTGAAACTTCTCATGAATTTTTAATCAAAATCACAAGACACAAACCTACTCTACTACTCTATGGACATCAATTCACAATTTAGAACAAAAATTTTAGACAAGAAATAAGAAATCACACAGATGCAAATGGTATTTTTTTTAGGGAAAGAAAAATGCTAAAAACCGCAATGTTTGCTTGCATTAATATGATGAATAGAGATGTATTACAATTGCTTTTCTCAACAGAGCACAACTTGCAAGTGCATAACATATCTCTCTGCTCACTGAGAATCTCTAGCCCAGACTTAGTCAATTCATGCCTTTTCTTGATCCCCTTATTTCCTTGCGTAATTCCTGAGGAAATAGGCCCCTATTAACTAGGAATTTCATCCAAAATGCTTGCACAATTCCTTAGGGTTGATCACTTGACATCATGCAACACTTGTACACTCAACTAGTTTACAAATGTTGGTTAACGGCCTTGGAAACTCCACCACAACTAGGAAACTCGTATTATTTGCATGCATGAGATAATTATTAGTTGATTAATCAGTGAGCTAGACTGATGTCTCACTACTTAACTGACCACCAACTTGCTATATTAACAGTTAGAACTAGTTTAACTGATTACAATTGAAATTAACTCAACCTAGGCTTCTAAAATTTAGGAACCATTACATACAACTGAACTTCATGCCCCTAACTCGAATTAACTAAGCTAACTAAGTTACAAGAGCCATGTCACCTTAGTTAACTCCTCCAAGTTCTATGTTGACATGGAATTTCGAATTTTCTCAATTTAATCAAGGAAAAATCAAATTGAGAATTTATTGTTGCATTTTTCAACAATAAATCCATCTCCGCCCCCTCTGATCTATCTCAACCCACTTTTGTGATTAATATTTCCTCCTTTGATTTGGATTCCTCCGCCCTTCATTTCCTGGAGATAGGATTTAATTTTTCCATAGCCAGATCCCTTCGGAAGAAATCCTCTGCTCTGATGAGTTAATATCCAAAAACCTTCCCTCCCACATTGCTGATGAAATTCAACAAGATTGCAGCAGATTTCTCCATCGAGTTAAGCCCCCCAAGCTAAATTTTTCCAAGGATGAAGCCTTTACCATCAATCATATTAATGCTAATCCCCACATTCTCATCCTGAAGGCAGTTAAAGGCAATTATTTTGTTGTTATGAACATTGTGGACTATGAATCAAAGATGTTGGAACTTCTTTTCTCTTCTTCCCATAAAATTCTTCCTAAGAACCTCATTAATTCTATTACTCTGCTTCTCACTAAAGCTATAAAAATCTCCTCTATTGACCCCTCCCTTTAATAATGTCTTATACCTCATAACCCCCAAACCCCCAAGATCTATGGCCAACCAAAAATTCACAAACCTGGTGTCCCCCTTAGACCTATTGTTAACATTATTGGAACCCCTACACATGCTCTTGGGTGATTTTTAGCCAATAAATTGTTGCAGCTTGTAGGCTCTACCCCCTCATTCATCAAACACTCCATTTATTTCATCCACAAAACAAAAAACATCCACCTCTATGAGCATGAAATTTTGGCTAGCTTTGATGTGGTCTCCCTACATATCAAAATCCTTGTTCCTAAAGCCATTAATTTTATCTCTGAATTAGTGGATGTTGAAACCTTGAACCTTATTAATATTTTCCTCTCATCCACTCTCTTTTTTTTCAAAGGCTCCATTTATGAACAAACTAAAGGCACCACTATGGATTCCTCCCTATCTTCGATTGTAGCAAACATATTCATGGAGCACTTTGAAGATAAAGCCCTTAACTCTTGGCATATCAAACCAAAGTGTTGGTTATAATTTGTGGATGACACCTTCTTCATTTAGCAACACATCTTTCCTTTCCCATCTTAACAACTTCTCTCCCCATATTCAATTCACTATGGAAACTAAATATAATAATTCCCTTCATTTCTTAGATGTCCTTGTCACTTGCTTACCATATGGCTCTCTTACCCATCAAGTTTACAAAAACAAAAACCCACACAGATCATTACCTTCATGTACAGTCTCATCGCCACCCTTCCCAAAAAAAAATTGTTCTAAAAACTCTTATCTCTTGAGCCCTTAAAATTTATGCTCCGCATTTCCTTTCCTCTAAAAACTCCTACCTGATTCAAGCATTCAAAGCCAATGGATACATCTCCTCTTAGATTATTAAAGCCTTCCAAGTCGCTTCTAATCCTAAATACAAACATTATGACTCCTCTCCCCCCTCAGGACAGTTATCTCTTCCTTACATAAAAGGAACCACTGTTCTTATTTCTAATATTTTAGCAAAAAGGAATATTCAAACCCCATAAAACTCTTAAACAATTTCTTCATTCAGCCAAAGACAAATCTAACCACTTGCTAAGAACCAGAGTTTACCAAATTCCTTGTTGATGTAGCAAGTCTTACATTGGCCAAACAAGCCGGTCGTTCAAAGCTTATCTTAAAGAACTCATCACTAATACCAACCATCACCAAGTAACCAAGTCTTCTATCGCTAGACATTATTTCAATTCAAAGCATCTTATTTTCTTTTACCAATAAAAAATCCTAGCATTTGTGTCTTTCCACAATTCTCATATCATCAGGGAAGCTCTTGAAATCAAGAAGCACCCCAATAATTTTAATAAGGAAAATGGCTATAAGCTTAGCCAATCCTGGAAGCCTATAATCCATCAACTCTCTCAATGATTTCCATACCCTTCTTCCCCCTCCCTTTTCATCTCAATTTATTGTAGTGTTCCTCTCTTCTTCCTTCCTGCATGACCATTCTCCCTTTTTCCATTATCGGTGTCCTTTTCTTCCTTGAATTATCATTCATATAATAATTATTCCCCCTATCTTTTAACTATTATTCAAAAAAATTATTCTTTTTGCCCCTTATATATATATATATATATATATATATATATATATATATATTCTAAACCCCCCATCCCTCTCTTAATTCTCTTTGCCTTCTTAATCTACCCCTCTTATTGGACCTTTAATCTTCAATTCTTATAATGAATTTATTATTAACCTTTTTGTTGGACCTTTAACCTTTAGTCTTAGTTTCTATTATTTAATTCATTTAATAGGTAAACAACTTAATCTTGAATTTTATGGATTATTTTAATATATTTTAATATTTAGACCTCTTTGTTCTAGTCATCATTTTATTAATTTATTAATTTATTTATTTTCTCTAACCGTTATCTAAGGATCATCTATTTATTTATAATATTTTTTCTAACGATTGCTTAGCAGCATTATCTACTTAAAAGACTCTTTGGCACTCGCTCAATTAGACATCACATAACTTACTAGTCCCTGATGATGGGTGAAGTTCCACCTGAAGCGTTAGATGTACTAATATACATAGTTCTTCCAACAAATATAAATATTTTCAATTAAATAAATTCTTGAAAATGTAAATAATGTTACTCAAATTTTAAGAATAATTTCGTTGAATAATTTTATTATATATAATTATATATATTATAATAAAATTGAAATATTTAAAAAATAAAAATATATAATTTATAATAAATTCAATCTAAATAATGATCACAATTTTAATTGCACATAAATAAAAATAATAAAGTAAATGTAATGTAATTTATTTTAAGTAAATGTCATAACTTCAATATAATAAAATATATTATGTTTCTGAGATATTTTCTTAACAAGTCAAGTTTTATAATTACTGGGGGAGAGGGGTCAGTCATTAGACACCTCAGCAATGACTGGCCCCCATGCCATGTAGGACCGATCGACAGCATGTACGACACTTGTCAGCCAAGTGGGCAAGCGTGTGGCAGGTACTGTCCACCGGTCAAACCGGTCACCAACCTTCTGAATCGGTCGTCTCCTGCCATTTAACGAAGGCTTCTCGAAGAAGCTTGGTTTTTTGCTTCGAGTCTTCTTGTTGTTTGTTTCTGGCTCTCACTATTGCACAAAGGAGCATCGATGGTTGACGCCTCCACCACCACCCTTCGTGCGCTTCATCCCTCCTTATGGCGCCTGTGCCCTCCTGGCTCGAGCTCTCCTGGTCCTGGTTCGACCGCGGCAGCATACAAAACTGTCATTCCCTCGGCTCTGTGGTTGTTATGCCTCAATTCTATGTTCGTTAACCCTCGACTCTGTGGTGTTTTAACCTTGGCACTGTGGTGGATATACCTCGGCTCTGTGTTGTTATACCTCGGCTCTTTGGTGGCTATGCTCGGCTCTGTGTTGCTTACTCTCGGATATTTCGTTGTTATACCTCAGTTCTGTCATTGTTATACTCAAATCTGTGGTGGCTTTAATCGTCTCTATGGTGGTTATACTCGGCTCTGTGGTGGTCATACCTCGGCTGTGTCGTCATCATACCTCAGCTCTGTGCTGGTCATACCTTGGCTCTGTGCTGGTTTGACTCGGCTCTGTGGTGGTTATGCTCGGCTCTGTGGTGGTCATACTTCGGCTCTGTCGTGGTCATACCTTGGCTCTGTGGTGGTCATACCTCGGCTCTATGGTGGTTTTATTCATCTCTATGGTGGTTTTATTCGGCTTTGTGGTGGTTTTACTCGGCTCGGCCCTGTGGTGGTTTTAACTCGGCTCTGTGGTGGTTTTACTCGGCTCTATGGTGGTTTTACTCGGCTCTGTGGTGGGCATACCTCAGCTCTGTGGTGGTGGTGGTCATACCTCGGCTCTGTGGTGGTCATACATCGGCTCTGTGGTGTTTTTACCTAGGCTTTGTGGTGGTTTTACCTGCGTTCGGCGTTGCATGGCTTACAGGTATGTATGCTCTGAATTGTGTTTTCAGGTGCGTTTTTCAACTCTGGATGCTGTGAATTGTGCTTTCAGGTGCGTTTCCCTGTTGATTTTAGTTTTTTTTTTTAGTGTTTTTGCATGTTTTTTAACGTTTGTGCTCTGTGAATGATTGGGTTTTTGCATTGTTTGCAGGTCAATGCAGAGGCCAAGGACAATGCAGTTGGCTGGCAAGGCAAGGAGGATAATGCAATTGGCAAGGAGGAAGGCCAGGGGGGAGAGAAATTCGAGGAGAGCAGTCTTAAGGTAGGACTTTGTCCTACCAGTCATATGTATGTGTTTGTAAACACATTTAACCTGAAGGATATGTTCTCTGTTCAGCTTCTTTACTGTATTTTACTGTGTTTTTAAACACTTGGGTTTTCTATAAATTGTCTGTTTGGTTTTTTGTGTTAATTAAAAGAGTCTAAATAAATTGAGATACAGGGTTTAGGGTTTATGGTTTTCTGTAAAAGTTTAAAGTAAATTGGTAATTTTCTGATTGTTTGTGTTAATTAAAATAATTTGTGTAAATTGAGATTTTGGGTTTAGGGTTTATGGTTTTCTGTAAATGTTTAAAGTAAATTGGTAATTTTGTGATTTTATGTGTTAATTAAAAGAATCTGTGTCAATTGAGATTACGGGTTTAGGGTTTATGGTTTTCTGTAAATGTTTAAAGTAAATTGTCATTTTTTGTGTTAATTAAAAGAATGTGTAAATTGAGATTCCGGGTTTAGGGTTTATGGTTTTCTGTAAATGTTTAAAGTAAATTGTCTGGTTTTTTGTGTTAATTAAAATAATCTGTGTAAATTGAGATTCCAGGTATAGGGTTTATGGTTTTCTGTAAATGTTTAAAGTAAATTGTATGGTTTTTCTGTAAAAGTTTAAATATTTTTATCCACCACAGAGAGAGCTGAGGTATAACTATTTTATATTTTGTACATGTTTTCTCATATTGTGTTAGTAATTTTGAGGTTTAGGGTAGGGTTTCTGTGTTAATTAGAAGGAATCTTTGTAAATTGAGATACATGGTTTAGGGTTTATGTCATTTTCTCATATTGTGTTAGTAATGTTGAGGTTTATGGGAGGGTTTTTTTTTGTTAATTAGAAGGAATCTCTGTAAATTGAGATACAGGGTTTAGGGTTTTTGTCATTTTCTCATACTATGTTAGTAATGTTGAGGTTTAGGGTAGGGTTTTTGTGTTAATTAAAAGCAATCTTTGTAAATTGAGATATAGGGTTTAGGGTTTATGGTGTTCTTTAAATTGATATTTTGATGTTTAAATATTGGTGTAAGCACCACAGAGCCGAGGTATAACCACCACATAGTCGAGTGTGTTAATAATGTTTTATATTCAGTACATGTTTTCAATTAATTTCATGACATTTTCTCATACTGTGTTGTTAATAATTTTGTCTAAATTCTCATATTGTGTTGTTAATAATGGTGGCATTTTCTCATACTGTCATAAATTGAGGTATAGGGTTTAGGTTTTATGTCATTTTCTCATACTTTGTTAGTAATATTGAGGTTTAGGGTAGGTTTTTTGTGTTAATTAAAATCAATTTGTGTAAATTGAGATATAGGGTTTAGGGTTTATGATTTTCTGTGAATTGATATTTTGATGTTTAAATATTGGTATAACCACCACAGAGCCGAGGTATAACGACCACAGAGATGAGTATGTTAATAATGTTTTATATTTTGTACATGTTTTCAATTAATTTCATGACATTTTCTCATACCATGTTGTTAATAATGTTGTCTATATTCTCATATTGTGTTGTTAATAATGTTGAATTAAATTATGAATTCAATTTCTTTGTTCACACCCTCTGTTGATTGTTCAGGGTATCATTGGTTTTCAGTTATGATTTTTATAATCCACTTCTTTTTAATCAATTAAGAGGTAGGATCATTCAATCAGGGTTGTTCTCATTGCAAGACACATTTTCAGAGTGGGGCAATGGGCCAAAATCCAAGTTGGAATTTGGTGTCATGGACCTTTTTTGCTTATGAATTCAGTTTCTTTGTTAAGAGTATCCTCCTTTATTCAGTGATTTTTATTGATGAAGTTAGCAAGTAATTTTCACAACCTAAAACTTTGCACCTAGCTACCTACTCCACCTTAGCAATGGTAGAATAACTACCCTGGGGGACAGTAACAACGAAGGTGGTCATCATGCCGAGATTTATCTATTTCTTGATTCCAAACTCGCTTGCAAGAGGAAGCAAACAACTTCTATATGAAATTATAAATTGAAACAAAACTTTACCCACTTACAAATATATAAATCATTCAATCTATGAAATTATATTGTTAACTAAGGTGTGATTATTGTTTAGTGTCAGAATGTCCCCCAAACGTTTTATACAAATTCTCTGGTAATAATATTGATAATTGTATTCACTTAATCATGTTGAGTGAGCTGAAAAAGAAAGCTTTATTGTTTAGTGTAAGAATGTCCCCCAAACGTTTTCTACAAATTCTCTGGTAATAATATTGCTCATTGTATTCACTTAATCATGTTGAGTGAGCTGAGGAAGAAAGCTTTATTGTTTAGTGTAAGAATGTCCCCCAAAATTTTTCTACAAATTCTCTGGTAACCATATTGATCTTTATATTCACTTAATCATGTTGAGTGAGCTGAGGAAGAAGCTTGCGAAAAAAATACAGAAAAGAAAATTGGATAATTGACAGGTCTCTAAAGTTCAAGAGGGTATGCTTGCCAAAAAATTCTGGGTAAGGCTACAAACCTTCAAGGAGATGCCATTTATTTCCTTCTATTTTGATTCCAAGGACTTGAATCTGCCTTCTATGGAAGCAGAGAAACATTCATATGTTTTTGTTTATGAACTTTTGAGCCTAGAAATAGAAAAGAAATAAAAAAATTCTAAGAGGATAAGGGAAATTCTTATCAGGCATCGAGAGATATATATGTTTCTTTGAACGAGACATAGATTCTGTCTTTATTATGGATGCATAACAAGACTCAGAGTTGATTGGGAAGGACCCACTAATCATTTTTCACGTGTATCATACAGTTTCAGCATCTATTCTTAGACTATCAAAACCCATTTTGGATATGACCAGGAACAATTGGACAGGTCTTCAAATACTTAAACGATTGTGATAGGGTACATATCATTGTTTATCACTTAAAGCTTACCTATGTACAGTCTAAGAGAAATTTATTGATATTCATCTACTTTCTCAAAAATAGGATTGCATACATCGATGGTGACTGTGTCAACAAAGGAATTGTGGGATTGATGAAGGGCTGCCTGGGGTTGAGTAGTGCCGTGCTCTCATGACCGTGGCATGTCATTATGGTAGTTGCATCAATTATTGTTGCAACTACATCCTCCCTAACGTCAATAATTTCCTCAAAGCAGGTTGTTCAACCCAGTGCTCCACCTGTTATTAATGCATCCATTATTGCAGCAACAAATATTCCATCTATTATCGCTACATCTACAATGACTACATCTACCTATGCTTAGTATAAGATAAATGTATTGAGGTTTAAGTAGGATCATTCAATCAGGATTGTTCTCATTGCAAGACACATTTTCGGAGTGGGGCAATGGGCCAAAATCCAAGTTGGAATTTGGTGTCATAGACCTATTTTGCTTATGAATTCAGTTTCTTTGTTCAGAGTATCCTCCTTTATTCAGTGATTTTTATTGATGAAGTTAGCAAGTAATTTTCACCTCCTGCATTGAAGCCCCCACATGGCATGGAGAATGAGAACGGGGTGATAATTTTAAACTTGTTGGGGAGAGGGGTCAGTCATTGGACACCTCAGCAATGACTGGCCCCCATGCCACGTAGGACCGATCGACAGCATGTACGACACTTGTCAACCATGTGGGCAAGCGTGTGGTGGGTACTGTCCACTAGTCAAACCGGTCACCAACCTTCTGAACCGGTCGTCTCCCGCTATTTAATGGAGGCTTCTCATTGCAAGACACATTTTCAGAGTGATTTTGATTAATGAAATTTGCAATGAATTTTCACCTTCTTTTTATTGAGTGATTTTGATTGATGAAGTTTGCAAAGGCTCTGTGATGATACAGGTTTGTTGCCCACTGATCTGATTAATTATAATTTGTTCTTAACTCTGTTCATAATTTTTTCATAACTCTATTCTTAATCATTATTCCTAAAGATTATGACTGGCTTATATCGATGAATGTGGGTTGTCTTGTCACTCTAAGTAACAAAAATGACGGCACCAACTATCACTTGTTTTAATGGTGTGATTGATGATTGGTATTATGCCTTTGCAAGTGAGCAAGTGAGCAAGTTAGACACTGAGGCTAAGGCTATAAATCCAACAGATTAACAAACTTGTAGGAATTAGAAACTGTTTGATATATAGGAACTAGAAAGTGTTTGATATATAACTTCATAAAAAATCTGATATAGGCCAAGGCTATAACTTCAATAGATTAACAAACTTATAGGAATTAGAAACTGTTTTATATGTAGGAATTAGAAAGTGTTTGATATATAACTTCATAAAAAATCTGATATAGGCTAAGGCTATACCTTCAATAGATTAACAAACTAGTAGGATTTAGAAATTGTTTGATATGTAGGAATTATAAACTGTTTGATATATAACTTCATAAAAATTCTGATATAGGCTAAGGCTATAACTTCAACATATTAACAAACTTGTAGGATTCAGACACTGTTTTATACATACTAATTTGAAATTGTTTGTAGCTTCCCAAACATCCATGGATGCTATCATTAGCAAACCTATTTGATCCTTACCAAAATCACAGTGTCTTGTGGTTACAAAAATTAAGTCATGGCACCCCTATGCATGATGGCTTCCATTTCCTGCATTGCCGAAAATTGTTGAGTTGACTTCCTTACCCAAGTTTGGTAGACTGCCCAACATTGGATGATTGGGATGTGCCTGAATGTTGGCATATGGTTGACTCCAATTTTCCCCGTGTAGCAATGGTGGGACTGAGTAGCCCAAGTTTCCACTTGTGTTACTAACCCCAGCACTGACTGCAGGTGTCATATAAACACAGTTAGGATTCAAACCTGCACTGGTAGGGGTATAAGAGATGGGCCTAACCCCTGCCTGATAGCTGGGGACTTGGATGTTAATCAGGTCTTGGAATGATGGTGTTTGATTTGAAATGTGGTCCATCGTGTTAAACATCAACCTATTTGCCTCAAACTGGCTTGAACCATGGTCTTCTCTGCTTGTCACCCCTCCTCCTTTTTCCAACTCTTGCTGAAATTTTCTTGCCTCTCTCTCTTTCCTTGCCAATTGCTTTTGATGTTCCTTATCTTCCCTTGATTTTTGTCTTTCCAACCTTTCCTTTGCTCGAGCTTCTGTTGTTGAAATCCTTGCAGCCCTCTTTTCAGTGGCTAACTCCTTCTTTCTATTTTTAGCTTCCTGAATTTCATTCTTTTTACGTTCAGACTCGAACATTAAATTCATATAATCTTCAAATGTGAAAAATTGTGAACTCCTCCCTAAATGAAGATAATCTGATGTTGAGTTCCTTGATGAGACCTTCACTCTCTCTACTGGTAGCTTTAGGAATGCACCAAGTAATCTCTGCTTTTCTATTGCCCCATGCTCCTCTGAACCTGGCACTTCGATTCCATCTTCTGGGACAATTGATTGGTCCCCATTGTTGTCTTATTTAGGTACTTCATGCTGAATATGCTCCTCTTCCAGTGATCCATTGTCCACAAAATAATGAACAAGTTCGGTGTTCAACCCTGATGGTTGTGAAGGCATGTCCATGCTTTCATCCTCATTGGTGGTAGATACATTATTTTCAGTGACATTCATCACGACTTCTGCCAGCCATGATGGTGCACTTAATTGGGTTGGCATGGTCAATTTCTCATTGTCAATTGCATCAATGGGTGTCATAGCCTCATTGATCTTGTTATTTGGTTCATGACTGAACTGTGTCTCACTGACATGCTCAGCATCATCACCACCACAGAACAACCCTTCAGAAAGGGACATTATACCTTCAGCAGCAGCTACATCTTCTTAGGCACCAACATGCTCTTCCACTTCAAATGCTTGGCTACAACTGGTATCATGCATAAGAGCATCAAAATTGAGTGGCCATATACCAGTCCTCCTAAATCCAGCCTTGATATTAGAAGGTGTGAGAGCCCTTTTAAATGCTTTACTTGCAAGCTCAGCTAGCTCAAACCTCTTTACTTCCACCCCTGGATTATTTGCCATCCATGAAGCTCGCTCGACCCTGAAATAGTTCTTGAAAGGCCCAAACATGCTCGCATCAAGGGGCTGCAATCCGTGAGTGGTATGAGCCGGCAATGTTAACAGGTCAATTCCCTACTTATTTGCCTCCTCGATTTTCTGCACAGCCATGTGGCTTCCATGGCCATCTAAAATCAGTAAGTGTCTGTTTTCAAACGAGACACCACCTGGTACAGAAGCAGCAAAGTGGAAAAGCCAATTCAGGAACAGTTCCTTTGTCATCCATGCATGTGGATGTGCAGCCATGCATGCCCCTGGTTCACAATTCTGTATATAATTTTTTAGTTGAGTTTTGCCTTTAAATAGATAAAATCTTGGTATTGATGAACCAATTGCATTGACACAGGGAAGAATTGTGATCCACTCTCTGCTCTTAGGCAATATCTTAGGCACATTTCTACTCCCTCTCTTGGCAATTACCCGCATACCACAATTTCTTCCTGCCTGTAAGCCTGTTTCATCACAGTTCCATATATGGTCTGGGGCATATGAGTGTTGGTCATATGTAGTAGAAAGAGTGTTATAGAACTTGGAAACAATTTCAAGGCGTAGATTTAAAGCCCGGTCTCTGTCAAGGCCCTCTGTTGTACGTAACACAAGGTCTGGATGCCTCTTTTTAAACCCACTCCACCATGACTTACCAGGAAAACCATCTTTAAAGGGGTTTGGCCTCCCTTGACAGATTTGAGCTACAGTGGATTTAAGTTGTGTAAGCTCTAACCCATGTCCCAATTGGGCCATCTCCTTACACCACTCGACCACCTCCTCCACCTCCTCTTCAGTCATAATTGTACCAGGCCCTCTACACTTTGTATTAGTCAACCCATTTATCCAATAATGTATGTTAGAGGCAGCAATACCATGTTTTTTTGCAGATGCACTGATTGAATATCCCTTAAACTCGATGTCATCAATTGCAACGAGCATGTCTTTCTTTGTCCAGCCTCTGATGGCACTGATTTTCTTTGTTGAACTTGTGCCTTGTACTGTGGTTGAAGGTGGCTCTGTGGCTGATGGTGGGCTGGGATGATCTGTTACCACTGGGTCCTTTTCAACTACATTGTTTGGAGCATTGGTAGCATTGACATCCTCATCTGATGAATTGCTCCGTAGTTGGGCCCCCCTTCTCCCTCGCCTCCTATTCCTTATTCGATCTGCAATAGAAACTCTTGGCATGGCTACAACAACCTACAATTTCCAACATCGTTAAGAAATTTGATAATTATTACAGCACAATTGTATAGAGTAAACTATAATTATGTATGAATTCAAATATTACTACTAACAACATGAAATCTTTAGGGCTTTGTTGTGAATTAATTGACATTGAAGTGGAACAGACCTGGTTTACCTGAACAATTAAATTTGAATTACATTGTTATTGTGAATTAATTTTTCATTATATTGTATTTCAATTATGTATTACTTGTAATATCAGCATGAGAAAGATATGTGATACCTACATGGCTGTTAGCTACATGGACTTGTCTAAAATCAGTAAGTGCATGTTTTAACATGGACTTATCTTTGGAAATGGACTGTGTGTTGGAACTATTTATGGTTGTTAGGTACATGGACTTGTTTAAAATCAGTAAGTGTCTGTTTTAACATGGACTTATCTTTAGACATGGACTGTGTGTTGGAGCTATTTATGGCTATTAGCTACATGGACTTGTCTAAAATCAGTAAGTGCATGTTTTAACATGGATTTATCTTTGGACATGGACTGTGTGTTGGAACTATTTATTGAAAGATTTTATTGAATATAAAGTCAATATCCAAATATAGTTAATAAGCACAACAAAAGGAGGAGGCAACTACATTTATACTGTAGGAAACTAGAAATGTATTGTAGGAAACTAGATTTTAAGCTTAAAAATTGATACTGTTTCCTATTGCCTCATATGCCTCTAAATCCTGAACAAGGCAACTACATTTATACTGTAGGCAACTAGATTTTAAGCTTAAAATTTGATATTGTATTCTATTGCCTCCTATGCCTCTAAAGCATGAACGCTGACAACTACATTTGCTCCACAGAAATTGATGTACTGTGCCAATCTGCCTCAGCTTTCAACGCCCAACTCAGAATCCTTTGTTTTTCTTAGGAAAAACCTCTGCCCGATTTGCTTCCCATTTTTGTTAAAACAACGACGGCTTATGCTGTGGGTTCAATGGCATGCAGGCAATTTTCCTATGTAGTTAGTAGGTTGTTGTTCTTATAAATTTTGAAGGGCACTGTTCTTAGGGGACTGTGTATTGGAACAATTTCTTGAAAGATTTTACTCATAAACATAACTCTACGTGATTTTCTTATAAACATAACTCTCATTACTTATAAACTTAACATAGTTTCTCAACTAAAATAATGATAAAGTACTCAATATCTTGAATAGAACAACGAAATACTTGTATGTCTCCAGCAACGCTCTAGCAACTGATGAAGAGAATGAATGTAATAATGTGCACACACTCAGTCTAGAATGTAACACTAAGCACACTCTGTCTGTATGAAGAGAGAATGAATGTAACAATGTGCACACACTCAGTATAGAATGTAACATTGTGCACACTCTGTCTGGATGAAGAGAATGAATGTAACACTCTGCACACACTTTGTCTGGAATATAACACTGAGCACACTCTGTCTGTATGTCTGGAACACTGTCTAAAAACGATTGTATGTCTACAAAATGGAAACTCACTGTTTGAAAACTCACTTTCTGAAAATGATTGTATGTCTGCTAAATGAATGGAACACTGTCTGAAAAATCTGAATGTATCTCAACAGTAGCTTAAGAGTATAATGAATGCTTCAAATGCAATAAGAGTTGATGTTTTATAGTTTTATGATCTAGAATTTAATTGGTAGGGAATATTGGCATGGATTGCCATCTCCCAAATTTAATTCTATGTTTTGGATTGATTTGTACATGATCCAATGGCTGATAAGCTTTCATGGTTGATCCTTGTGCTTTCCTGAATTTAATTCCTAAATTGAAAGGGTTGTTGTGTTTAATTCTTGAAATGAAAGGTTTGGGTGAACTATTTCTTGAATTGAATGGTGTCATTTAATGTCTTCAATAGGATGAATGGTTAAACAGACATGTACATACGGCTGACACACATTTCACCTATTTTTGTGCAGGTGTTACCCAGTCCTTGTGCAGGTGTTACCTAGTCCTTGTCCAGGTGTTACTCAGCAATGGGATCTATTGCCCCAATGCAAAATCAGTGGGTGACTGTTTGATGGGATAACTGTACTTTTGGATGGAAAGCATTGTAATGTTTTGTAGTGTATTTTGCCTTAGTTGGTAATTCAGAACTGGAGGTACTTGAGACAATAGGTCTTGTCAACTTGTGATGTTAGACTTGGTGTATGACAGTTGTTGGTCTAGTCAAAAACTGGGCCCATTTTGGACATATTTATATAACTTATATAACTTATTATCAAATATTTATGTGCATGTTTTAGTGAGTTTGTCATTCTCTTTTGATGGATGTGTGGGACCAATACTATAACTACTACTGGTCCTTGCACAACAATAGAAGCCTCTCCCCTATTCCTTTTCTGGTTTAAGAAAATTTCATCCACATTACAATTTATACACTAATATTGCATTTCTCTGATGACTTTCATCATTCTGCATGTTAATTTTTTTATTTTTTTATGGTTACATTGAATTATTTCAATGTGTATATTTTATTTAAATTTTGTGTAAAATGTTTAATTGTAAAAAAATAAAATCTTTTGATATTGGGAGGGAGGTAAGTGTGGGAAGGATAATTCTTAGTTGTAAAGGCCAATAATTTTCATGCTAAAATAGAGCCTCATGCCAATAATTTTCATGCTAAAATAGAGCCTCATATCCATGTCTAACAACTGACTTGAAACTTACACACTTTTACAAATTCTAAAAATAGCCACCAATTAGAAGAGGAAGATAAGGAACAATGCTGGGAGACTCGAGTTTGAATATTAAGCATACAATTTCAAAACATTCACTTTTAGATATCCATCTTGACTTTGCCCTGGCCAAGAGCTGATACAACTATGAAAATATTGAAACACTTAAGTGGCTTCATATACTTAATAAATACAATTGAGTCACTAATGTAAAAGAAAACAAAATTTACAAAGCCTCATGGAAAGGGGGATGGTTCTATATATTAATGCTTGATGGTATGATAAACGAATTCCCTAATATATACCTCACATCACACGACTTTGAATAATTGGATGGTGAGGATAAGACAAGTTATTTTATTTTGTGCGCTCCAATCCAATCCCATCTCATCCAACAAATGCCTTGAGCATTTTATTCGAATTAATGGTGGGAAAATGTTTAATACATTTGGTTTTACGCATTGCCACCTTTTAGCTACCATTCAAAACCCAAGACAGAATACAAGCAAATTCAGCTCAAACCCCTCATCTTATTCGTTGCCTATCTCTTTTTCTCCAAACCAGTTAGTTCTTCCATTAAAATTCACCTCCCATATTCCTCTTCCCTCCTTGAATATCCTCATCACGTCAGTTAAAATTGGGAGATCACTAGGAAATTATTCTTAATGTAGCAGGTCCTCCCCTTTGTATCCCTCCCACCCTCCTTTTAGCAACTTGAATATACAACATGATGGTGAGGAACATCACCCACAACTTAAGTTGTCCACAACTGGCTCGCATTGGCTACAACTACGATTGGCTCCCCCTTTCCATAGTGGAGACTATGGGAATAGAAACAAACCTCCTTCTAAAACATCAGGTATCAAGAAGAAGCTCGAATAAAGTGTTTCAGCATTGAAAGCATCAACTCCCCAAAATTATTCAAAGAAATGTACTGTTTAGTTTCGTACATGAAATCCATTATAATCCATCTTTGGTTGGTTAGCACTTCTAGTTCTTTTACTTTATGAATGTTGTATATATTTTTATATCTCGTGAATATTAGTTTTATATGAAAATCACAATAAATCCATTAAACTTTCTTAATATAGTAGAAAAGCTACTTTTGAACATTGGCTTTAGAGTTTTTATCTAATATACTATTATTTAAAAAAAAAAAAAACAACCTATTTACTCTTTCATAAGTATAATAAATTATATTTATAATTATAATAATTTATGTTTATTTGTATTTCATTAAAAATATTTTTTATATACATTTAAAATATTTTTATTTATAACAAATCGACAATATAATCAAATATTCCACTTCACTCATATGGCCAATTTAAAGCATCTAGATCATGTATTCATAGTATTTCCTCAAAATTGTTTAGAAAGAAAGAAAGAAATTATTTTAACGTCTACGAGGTTAAAGATAGCCTATGGGACAGATTGCGTCTTCATTCAGTTGTTGTATTATGTCATTTTCCTGTGAAGCTTCACAATAAATGCTCCCAACTTCTCGACAAACCACTCTCTAAATAGATTATCCCAAGAGCTAGCTACCAGAATATCTGCATAACTTTCTCTGTTGTCTTTGAAGGCCTCGCATTCTAAAATTAAATTCTTTTATGTTTCCACTTTTCCAGAAGAACAAAAAATACATACTCTTTCCTACCACCCATCTTTTAGTCTTTTCCAACGTCATGTTTCACAACGGAATTGATGAGAATTATTCCTTAACTGCGCAATAAGAATTTTGGCTCTCCAAGAAATATTGGCCTTATGTACGCTTTTGTTAATGATAATGAATGGGATTAAACACTTCAATATAGTGCATTTTCTGTCTCCCTTGCTCCTTATCCCAAATACATTTGTGGAACTTATCCATAATAAAAGTTTTTATCTCTTTATTGTTTATGGGACACATGTTCAAGCAAATACCCCATTTATTAAACCATTTGTTATTTTGTTGCATCCAAGTCTTATTTCTTTTGCACAATATGTCATTAAGACAACCTTAGGCCATCTACCCTCCTACATTTGCTCAATTTTTTTTTATACCTTATGAATCACACCATAGAAATTGCTTCAATAGGAGTAGCCCCTGTTTCACTTAATAAGATAGCATAAGGAATTGCACTTTTAATTTTGAATTTGTTTGTAATCAAACACTTCTGAATTTTCTCAATTTTTGTCCACTACATGTTGGGTGTACTGCTGGCCCACAGTTCACAACCATAGAGAATCATCGGAATCATTAGAAGCCCAAAAAGAGTTTGAGTGGTTTTCCAGACCCGTAACTTTGTCTCTCTACACCTATTTTGAAAAGCATAAAATGTTTTCCAACCCCCAAAGTTATTTTCTTTCTATAGCCATCCCAACTTAGATTTATGTTGAAGTCAATTCTGAGGTATTTGTAATCCGCAACCTCTTCCAAAAATTTTCCTTCAAAGTAGAACTTATGTCGGTTATGCTTTCTTTTTTTAGAGAACACCGCTACTTTTGTTTTGCTAATATTGACTTGCGTCCCCATCCTTCTACAAAAATGCTCAAGGGATAGTAAGTGCTCTTGCAAACCAAGAGCAGATTTAGAAACTAGAATAAGGTCATTTGCATACAAAAGAAGTCTTATAACAAACTTTCCCAAATGGATACCATCACCCCCTTGTGAATTTAGCCACTCCTCAAGCTTGTCGATATAGTCGATATATAAACCAACAAGGGTAGGAGACAATGGGAAACCTTGCTTGACCCTAATATCGCTTCTAAAACTTTTAGAACCGCTTGTTGAAGTGTTGAGATTGCAACAAGATGATGAGTTTAGTGAAAAGAAGTCGCCTTCACTAAGTGGGCCCGCAGGCTATTTTTGGCGCAAAGTCTATTTTTAGACATATGGATCATGTTCTATGAGTTGCAGGATGCTATTTGTGGATGGTTGGTCGAGTCGGGAAAAATAGATGGACTTCTATTTTTAGACATACTGGGCGGAATCTATTTTTAGATTGCCAGTCTAAAAATAGATATGTCGAATATTATTAGCTCTTAATAATATTTGGACTCTAAACATTATCTTATTCTTTTGGAGCACTTCAGTTAAGTGCACAGATGTGGCACAGGAGCTGACAGAAGGAATTACGCTATTCCTAAGGGTTAAGTGGAGCTATTGCATGGATACTTCAGTTAGAACTCATGTGACAGAGTTTGGTGGAGTTGATTGAGGAAGTTAATGGAGTTGTGTTCGGTTTAACTAATCTAAACATAGTTGAGATATTTGTATCTAGTTTAACTAATTGATACAACTAGTGAAGAGTGGTGTGAATTAATTATTAATTAATTCACTAATTATAAACTCATTAATCAACTAAAGAATACATCAGTTAACTTCAGTGCATGGCCAGTTTCAGTGGAGACCAGTGCAAAGATAGGTGAAAGACCAGGTTAACTATCAGTTGTGACTATACAGTTGCATGTTTCAACATCCAATGATTGGAGAAGAAAATGAGGATTGCGCAGTACAAGCCAGGTGGTTCGAAGTTATTTATGAGCCATTCTACAGCATTGATTACGCAATAGAGGCTGGCTATCAGGTGGCAGAGATTGGAGCATGTGTTTTGCTAGATCTAGCTTGATTAGTGTGTAGCAATTTGAGGTTGTGCTGAGAGCTTGTGAGGAGCTTTGTACAATGATTGTTTCATGATCTCTATGACATATAATATACAGATAGTTGGGATTTTCAGCTTTAAGCTTTCCCATGAAATATTTTTCTCATATGTGTGATTGTTTATGGTTTTAATGTGCGCATGTGATTGTTTTTATTTCCGCATGTAATGATCAATGGTAGAAGAGATTCTGTATTGTGCATGAAGCTAAAATAGTGTGTGATCAGGAGAATCTTGGTGAATAATATATCATTTATTCAAATTTCTACATGGTATCAGAGCGATATTGATCATTGGAGCAATTGCAAAACATTGAAGCGGTTGAGTTTTGTGCTGGTGGAATTCGAATTTGCAGTAGTTTTTTCTTGGTGTCGAAATTTAGATGTCTTTCAACGGATTGCGATTGGAGTATGCCCTTGAGGGTAGCTTGAATTATATTGCATGGAAGGACAGGATGGAGGCGATTCTGGATGACAATGGGTTGAAGGAGTTCATAGATGCAGAAATTCCAAAACCTACTTCTAGCGATGTTGCCGTACTTGACGCATGGAAAAAGAAGACAGCAAAGTGTCGAAGAATTCTGTTGGAAGGTGTGAAGGATCACATAGTGTACAGCCTTCATGGTAAGGCTTCTCCATTCTTGATGTGGAAAGCTTTGACAGATTTATTTCAAAGCAAGAGCGACCAGAGGAAGTTGGCGCTCAAGGATAAACTCAGAAACATAAAAATGGACAAAGGCGACAATATGCCCAAGTACCTCACGAAGTTCATCCAATGCAAGGATGAGATGGGAAGTGTGGGGGTTATTGTTGATGACGAGGACTTGGTGAGCTTGGCTCTCCTTGGGCTTCCAAAGAGTTGGCATTCCTATCAGGACTATGTCAATGGTCGGGAGAAATTGCCAGGATGGGAGCGACTTTGGTCGGATCTTGTACAAGAGGAGATAAGGTGAAGTACCAGGAACGGATCTTCATCAAAGAACTCTGATGAAGAAAATTGCGCTTTGGCTGCCAAAGCAAAGAAGGGGAAGAGAAAGAAGCATGCTTCTCAATCCAGTGCGAAAGGCAAGAAGCAGGACATGTCCAAGGTGAAGTGCTTTCACTGTCACCAACACGGACATTATGCCAGTAGTTGTCCACAGAAGAAGAAAAATAAGCAGGCTGTTGGATCTGCAACTGGAGAGGCTTTAGCCTCACAGTTTGAGCTGGATTTTTCACTGATCGCATGCTTGGTCTCAAGTGTGATGGGTTCAGTGTGGTTTCTTGACAGTGGTGCATATTTTCACATGACAGGAGATCGAGATTTGTTTATTGATTTGGATGAGAAAGATCTTGGAGTGCACATCGAGATGGGCGATGATGGTAGATACAGTGCGACCAATATCGGTACCATTTCTTTTGAGAGGGAGTCTAGTAAACCCTTCGTATTAAAGGAAGTGATGCATGTTTCAGGATTGAAGAAGAATCTTATCTTTGTGGCGATGTTAGAAGACAAGGGATATGATGTTGTCTTTAGCGAGGGAAAGGCTTTCCTGCGCAGTAAGGCAACTGGTGAGACCCGAAGGATAGGGGTTCGAGTTAAGAACCTTTATCAATTACAGGTAGATGGCTGCGCAGCAATGGCAGGCAAGGCATAAGGAGTGGTGAGCTGGGATGATGGCGAGTTGTGGCACCAGAGATTGGGCCACGTTCACCATGGAGCTTTGAAGATACTGCAGCAGATTTCTACTAGGCTTCCTATGGGTACTCTTGCGCAGTCAGATCAGTGCAAGGGATGTACCTTGGGAAAATTTGTGAAAGCCACCTTTCACGAGAAGGATAGTCGCGCCACGACGATCCTTGAGAGAATTTACACAAACGTGTGTGGACCTTTCTCAGTAGCTTCGACAGCAAAGCACAGGTACTATGTGATATTTTTTGATGATTTTTCTCGTAAGTGTTGGATCTTCTTCATGCAGAAGAAGAGCGAGACATACTCAAAGTTCTGTGAGTTCAATGCACTGGTTGAGAAAGAATCGGGGAAGCAGGTGAAGGCTCTTAGGAGCGACAATGGTGGTGAATTCATCTCTAGCGAGTTCAAGGACTTTTGCAGCACAGAAGGAATTTGAAGAGAGCTCATAGCACCTCATAACCCACACCAGAATGGGGTTGCTGAGCGGAAGAACAGAACGATCATGGGTGTTGCACGGGTGATGTTGCATGATCAGGGCCTTCCCATACACTTGTGGGCTGAGGCATGCAATACTGCAGTATATGTGCAGAACCGTTGTCCTCACAGGATACTTGGCATGAGTACACCCGAGGAGGTGTTTTCTGGTAAGAGGCCTGATATTTCCCATTTGAGGATTTTTGGTTCACTTGTTTACATTCATGTGACGAAGGATGCCAGGAAGAAGCTGGAGCCGACCGTAGAGGTTGGGATATTTGTGGGGTACACTGATACACCTCACAACTATCGTGTGTATTTTCCAGACAGTCGCAAGACTGTTGTGCGACGGGATATCAAATTTCAGGAGGAGAAAGCCATGAAGTGTTCGCTTGAGAGGGAGCCACACTTGCATGCAGATGAGGAGCTATTAGTTCCTAAGGATGAGTCTCAGGATGTGGATCAGCCACAAGATGAGGTTCATGGAGTGGAAGAGACCACTCATGCAGCGCCAACCATCAGAGGGCGGAAGCGCACTACAGAAGCTGAGCGACTGACTCAAGATGCAGAGAAGGTTGTAGGAGCACCTACATCACAGCACAGACAGAGACAGTCACCTAATTGGTACACTGGATACATGGCTCTTATGAGCAAGTCTATCGTGACAGAGCCATCCTCTTTCGAGGAAGCTATGGAGGATCCCGCATGGGTAGATGCCATGGTGGAAGAGTATGATTCAATTGTCAGAAACAGTGCATGGGAGATTGTCCCAAGGCCGGAAGGGAAATCAGTGGTGGGTTCGAGATGGATCTACAAAGTGAAGAAGGCAGCTGACGGGAGTGTGGAGAAGTACAAGGCAATATTTGTTGCTTGAGGCTTCTCACAGATTGAGGGGATCGATTATGAGGAAACCTTTTCACCTGTCGCAAGGTATTCTTCCATACGGACGATTCTTGCTCTCTCAGCGCAAATGGGGTGGCACATTCATCAAATGGATGTGAAGACTGCGTTCCTCAAAGGGGTGATTGAGGAGGAGGTGTACATAGAGTAGCCCGAAGGTTTCGAGATCTTCAGCAGTGAGTCGCATGTCTGCAGGCTCAAGAGAGCGCTATATGGGTTGAAACAAGCACCTCGTGCTTGGTACACACAGATAGACAGCTATTTCACCAGAATTGGATTCTCCAAGAGTGAGGCGGATCCGAACCTATACCAGATTGTGGTGGAGGGTAAATTTCTGATCATTGTACTTTATGTAGATGATTTGATTTTGACAGGTGATGAGCTGTTGATACTCTCATGCAAGGATGATCTTGCAAAAGAGTTTGAGATGAAGGACTTGGGCCTCCTTCATTATTTCCTAGGATTGGAAATTTGGCAGCGCAGTGATGGATTGTTTGTTTCTCAGGGTAAGTATGCCCGGGAGATACTGGAGAAGTTCAACATGCATGGCTGCAAGCCTGTTGATACTCCTCTTCCTGGTGGTTGGAGGAAGGAGGATGCTACTTCAGCGGAGGTAGTGGATGCCACTGTTTATCGACAGTTGGTGGGGTCGCTTATGTATCTAGTCAATACACGACCCGACATATGCTATGTTGTTAACCAGCTTTCACAAGTTATGGTTAAGCCTACCAAGATCTACTGGAAGGCAGGAAAGCATGTATTGAGATATCTCAGAGGCACATCGGGATATGGATCATGGTACAGACAGGAGGATGAGTTGAGGCGGCATGGCTTCACGGATCGGTATCATCATATCAGAGATCACTAGTAAAAAATGATGAAATTAATGACTAGGTGACTAAAAATGTTAGTCATCGCAATTATTTCAAGTGAATTACTACTAAATTTGAGAAACTTTATGTGACTGAACTAAAAATGACTAACTTAAATGACTAATTTAGTCTTGGAATAAAATATACGATTAGATAATAAGTGACTAAACTAAAAGCGACTAACTTAAACGACTAATTTAGTCTTGGAATAAAATATACGACAAGATAATAAGTGACTAAACTAAAAGCGACTAACTTAAACGACTAATTTAGTCTAGGGATAAAATATATGACTAGATAATAAGTGACTAAAGTAAAAGCGATTACCTTAAATGACCAATTTAGTCTAGGATTGAAATATATGACTAGATAATAAGTGAAAAAATTAATAATGATTAATGTAAATGAATATTATAGTCCAAGAATAAAAATGTGGCCAAATAACAAGTACAACAAGTATATGAATTAGTCATTTATGTCGGTAATTTTTAATTGTGTCACTCCATATATGGAAAATTGCAATTTTCGTATCGAAGTGTTACATTTCACTATAGGTGTCTCTGAATCCATTTGCAGTGCTAAAATTTAAAGACAAAGGGGTCTCTGAATTTACAGTGTTAAAATTATGAATACCCTTTTTTCTCTAAAGTTTAATAGTGCAGATGGATTCATCTACAATTAACATAATTGCATGTATCATCTATCAAATTTGCACTAATGACTTCATTATACTTTTAGTAAAAGTTATAATTATATTAATTAGATAGCCAAATTGATATTTATATTTAAGATTTGGCCATAAAGTTTAATTTTTAAACTTCATTGATTTATGTTAAAAGTGAGAGCTGTTTTAAATCGAAGGTTAAATATTCATATTTACGTTTAATAAATAGATAAATATAACATTTCTTATGTTAAACATGTGAGTTCATTTAAATCTATTATTAAATCATCATATTTACATTTGATAATTACTAAATAGATAAACCTAAAATATTTATTTATAGACCTATTTAGTAAATAGGTATGGAAATTTATTAATTTAAGTATGAAACTTAATTAATTTTTTAATGATGTATGAACCTTTATTTTTTTGTAAGTCAATGTTATATTCATGTAGGAAAAAGGGAGTACATATAGCTAGTTACAAAAAAAGTGGTGTCACCTCGACTGGGTTTGTTGACAAAAATTTGAACCAGATGAAAAAAATACAAAAGAGGGACTAGGGACATTGTCCATAAACGGTTGCCCCAGAGGCACCAAAACACATATAAAACATAATTAAATAACACCAAATAGCATACTAGTCGTCCAACGTGATGGATGCAGGGTTGTCCGAGGTTGTTCCTAGATGAGGTGGAGGACAGAAGTCACACTGACTGTGCCCTTCAAAGTGTGCCAACCAAGTCTCCAGCTTTTCTACTTTCTTAGTGAGTTGATTTTGGCCTCGCCAAACCACTACCAGTCTCTCCCGAACTTGACATTGTAAAAAGTGCATTCGGTCCAATGTTTCCATCTGCTCTACGTGATCCTCACGAAATAATTTCTCAATTGTGTCCACTCTTTCAATTAGGTTGTTGATAAGTGCACAACAGTTCTCTAGGAAGCAATGTTGGATAACCTGCCCCCCATTTACCTCAAATCAATCAAACCCACGATTTCCCTTGCCACCATGACCTCCTTCGCCCCGACAACTTTGATTTTGAACCCTCAAACCCCCACCTCTGCTATCCCCCTGCTTACTCCTCCACAGCCCCCATGGCACCCACACTAGCAAGTCGCGCACGCCTCGTAGTATTTCCACCCTATTGTGGAGCCGCCATGATTATTCCTGAGTTTGCCACCCCCACAGGGCCATGGATGACAAGGGAGGGAGAACACCCGCACCACACCGTGGGCTTCATAATTCGCCAAGGTCAAGGAATCCCACCGTGTGCAGAATCCAGAGACTAGACCCCCCACTATATAAAACAAACACCACCAACGAAGGAGCCAAACGTCGTCTCCCACCACCACAGGGAAGCACGGAGACACCTCCCACTGCGAGATAAAGACTTCCACCACCAGAAAAACCAAATACCATCACCCACCAAACCAACGCAGGAAATTGAACAATAAACGATGACAAAGTAGCCGACGCCTGAGCGTAACATCCCCCAAGGTAGTGACCAGCCTCCAAATTCTCCACATAGAGACCACACACCAATCCACCAAACACCGTCACACCCACACTGGAGGGCACAAAATTTGGAAAAGAAACTAGTTTTCCGCCACCACCCTCGAGGTTTCATGGACTGCAAATTCTAACTTCCTCTCTTATCATGAAAAAATAGGCTCACTAAAAGCCAAGAAAAATTGAAACCAATGAGCTCACTTCCCTTCAACTTCCTATCCTTAACCCAGACATAGTCAATGGCTCAGAAATAGAGTAGCAGGGACCAGTTGAACACACCGCACCAAGAAATGCCCACGACAAGCACACACAAGCCACTCCCTCTATAAACCTTCCTGCGATGTTTACGCACCTCTTCAGAGGCCACCATTAGGACCAACACCAAACCATTTTTATGAGTCTGATGTTGGGCTCCCTCATCTTCCCTCGCCTTATCCTTTCACCACCTCCGAACTCCAATGCGTAGTTATTTTTCACACGAATTGCCAACATGAAGCTAGTAAATCTCCCGCTGCATGCATTATGGTGAAGGGACCAAGAGTACCGTCCCTCACCCTCGCTCCACTTATATTTACTCATGCGAGACGCCTTCCACGTGTTGCTCAAACCTCACCCCCATCGGGCAGTATTGTATGAACCTTTGTTAATTTAGTTATGAACCTTAATTAGTTTTTTAATGGTGTATGAACTTTTATTAATTGTTTGATATGAACCTTGGTTAATTTTTTAATTAATGGTATTATGAACTTTTGTTAATTGTTTAAGTATGAAATTTATTTAATTTTTTAATAATATATAAACCTTTATTAATGGTTCTAAATATGTAATTCAAAATATTTAAGTATGGTTTATTGTGTAATAATGGATAAATGTGTTTAGTTTTGTCAATTTCTATGAGAATTGTACCAATGAATATATTTATTTCATTTAATACATAATTTACATGATTATATCAAATTAAACTTTAAATAAAACAATATTATTGGTTTTATATTTGATTAATAATCAAAGTAGTAAATCTCTTTTCGCAAAAGAGCTCCCCTCAAGTCATGCATAGTAGGGACTTTGAAGCCCTTTCCTATAGCTATAATAGAGTCTCGCATAGCTTTGTAATAATGTGAGCGAGAAACATTAAGGATATCTGCATCATACCACCATCTACCAATGTATTGAAAAGAAGATTCTTTGCACAGTTACAAGACATGCCATATAACCCTCGATGATGGAGAGCTTGACCTTCACATTTTTGTTTGACAGCTCAGATTTCCTAATGGGGGAGATGGTGAAGGGGGTTTATTAGCATATATGGCAGCACTAATGAACCTTGATTTTGGAGGAAAGAATGGGAAGAAGGCTCCTTTTGGAGGACCAACGACTTTGGTACATTGACAGAGGAAACCAAATATGTATGATAGCCAATGTCTCCATAATTCCATTTATCTATCGAGATTTATTCGTCGAATACTCATAATGTCCCTTAAACCAACATGGGTTGGGTTTATGTACCCAAGCTCATGCAATGGACCAGAGACAAGATAAAAACCCATACAATGCCACCATTTTAGAGCTCGAAGGTGTGACCGAGGATTGGAGACAAGATCAAAACCCCTGCGACATCACCATCTCGGAGCTCGAAGGCGTTACTTGAAATAATGAGAGGGTTTTCAAGCTTAGCATCGTGGGATTTTGCCTCGACAGAACAATCTTGCCTTTCATTTTAAACTGCACCAATTTAGACTCCCTCAACTTGTTGGAAAACTGTTTGATTGGCGAGATACCAATGAAGCTCCAATATATGGTCAATGCAATCTAATTACGTTGTCGTGAATCCTATGCGCTTATCTAAATGTCAAAGATCTCCATGATAACAGGATCATGGGAAAATATGGAGGAATTTGGACATTCAAAGACTGGATCCAAAGGTAGTTTTGGCCCTTAGGTATCTTGATCTTGAATACTTCAGAAGGCAGCAACTGACCGATAAATCTGATGTGTATTCTTTTGGAGTAGTGTTACTGGAGTTCTTGTGTGCCATGGAAAATATTAATATTTTTTTCCCAGAGAACAATTCAATATAAGAGAGTGGGAAATGCACTGGCAAAAAAAGGGCAAGCTTGAAAAAATCATTGACCCTCACCTTGTTGGGACCATCAACTCTCGTTCTCTGAAAATGTTAAGGGATACTACCGAAAATTTATTGGAAGAGATGGGCTTCGATAAGCCTTCCATGGGAGATGTTCTATGGAACCTGGAATATGCATTTCAACTCCAGGAGATATCCATGCAAAATGATCTAGATGAGAATAGTACAAATCATATTGTAGATGTTCCTTTGCGCTACCCAGATCCTGAGCCTTTTGGTCCAAGTTCAGTATGACTTCAAGTCTTCTACGAAAGTTCGCAATTTATAGATTTCATTAATGAGCATGTGGCATTTTTGAGTTCTCAACATCCCACAGAGGGATAGTTGTGAGAATTTACCTATTGTTTGGAACATGTTCTCCTTCAGTGGATATGACACATAGTGCAGGATCCATACTTTGGTGCAAGAGTTCCTTACCTTAGGACGTTTGCAAAATATTCAGGGCAAAGTGAACACACAACACTAGTGGCTTTGGTTTGGGAGAAGAGCTACAAGTATGTAGAAGATATTGAGAGCGCATAAATTATGTTCCTTTTCGCTACCAAGAGCCTGAGACTTTTTATACTAGTGTTATTGGATGAGGTGTTGGTGGAAGTGATGATGATTTAGAAGATGCAACCACAAGCGTTGTGTTCTCATAATCGGTGAATCCTCATGGGAGGTGATCACAAAACAAGACTCCTTTTCCATGTTCCAAATTTACCAAATTAGCACATGCAGAGAGAACATTGGTAAATGTGAAATGGTTAGGTTCGGTACTTGTTTTTTGCATATCACATTAAAAATCCAGTGCCTCGTCGCAAAATCCTCTCCTCGTATAATCGACCACCAGTATAGACGATTACACCACATTTGGTTTGGACATTTAGTTAGGTAGGTAGGGTGCCCCTATCTCCCATCTCCCTATAGAGTAATTTGGTCACATATTCTTTCTTCTATGATACTGGTCCCTCTCTCTTAAGTCCTATCTCTTGTCCTTCTTCTATCTCCCTTTCTCTCCTACCTCCCTCTCTCTTCCCCAATGTCAAGTGGAGCAAGAGTGTAAGAGCCAAATTTCTCATGAATGTGGGACACTTGAACTTAAGCTTTTGTGTAGTAGTCATGAGGTGCAGTGTGGTTATTGAGACTTCACCAGATGACCATTCTCTGGACTTAAATTATGTGACAACACTGTGGCTGAGTTTGAAACTGGAGATTGAAAATACATTTGGTTTTATTGCAATAGAAATTTTCATCAATAAATGTAAAGCAATGGCTAACAAATACTAGAAATTAATAAATAAAGAAGACATGACAACAAGCAACAATACCTACAAAATTGTTACATTGAGACACAAAGAATAAACAACTATTGTGGACAAACATGGACCAACGAAACTATCATCTTAACCACTAACCCATTAAACACTAATTCCCAACCCCTAACCCATTTAACCCCCTAAATCTCTAAACCTCTAACCCATTTAAACCCTAAAACCTAAACCTTTAAACCCTTAACCCCTAAACTCTTAACCACTAACCCATTTAACCCCCTAAACCCATAACCCATTTAACCCCCTCAACCCTAAACCTCTAAACCCTTAACCCCTAACCCCTTAAACTCTAATTCCCGACCCCTAACCCATTAACCCCCTAAACCCTTAAAACCTTAACCCATTTAACCCCCTAAACGCTAACCCCATTAATCCCTAACCCCTAAAATCCTTAACTGCTAAATCCCCTAACCCCGTAAAACTCTAAACCCCTAACTCACTTAACCCCCTAAACCATAAACCTATAACCCCTTAAACCCTAATTCCAAACCCCTAACCCATTTAACACCCTATACCCCTAACCCATTTAACTCCCTAAATCGTAAACCTGTAAACCCCTAACCCATTTAACTCCTAAACCTCTAAACCCTTAACCCTTAACCCCTAACCCATTTAACCCCCAACCCCTAAACCCGTAACCCATTTAACACCCTAAAGCCTAAACCTCTAAACCCTTAACCCTTAAACCCTAATTCCTGACCCCTAACCCATTTAACCCCCTAAAACCCTAACCCCTAAAATCCTTAACTGCTAAATCCCCTAACCCCCTGAACCTCTAAAACCCTAACCCATTTAACCCCCTAAACCCTAAACCTATAACCCCTTAACCCTTAACCCCTAACCCCTAAAATCCTTAACTGCTAAATCCCCTAACTCCCTAAACCTTTAAACCCCAAACCCATTTAACCCCCTAAACCCTAAATCTTTAACCCTTAACCCCTAAACCCTTAAACCCTAATTTCCAACCCCTAACCCCATTAACCCCTAAAGACCCCTAACCCCTAAAACCCTTAACTACTAAATCCCCTAAACCCCTAACCTCTAAACCCCTAACCCATTTAATCCCCTAAACCCTAAACATCTAACCCCTTAACCCCTTAACTCCTAATTTCCAACCCCTAACCCATTTAACCCCCTAAACCCTAAACCTCTAAACCCTTAACCCTTAACTCCTTAAACCCTAATTCCCAACCCCTAACCCATTTAACCCCATAAACCCATAAAACCCTAACCCATTTAACCCCTCAACCATAAACCTCTAAACCCCTAAACCACGAACACCTAAACCCCTAACCCCTTAACCCCTAAACCCCTAAACTGTTAACGCTTAACCCATAACCCATTAACCCCTCACCCCTAGCCCCTAAAATCCTTAACTGCTAAATCCCCTAACCCCTAAGCCCCCCTTAACCACTAACTCATTATTCACCTAACCCCTAACTGCACCTAAATACCCTAACCCCTAAATGCGCCTAAATCCCCTAACCCATAACCCCCCAATCCCTAACCCCTTAACCACTATCTCATTATTCCCCTAACCCCAATCCCTAATCCCTTGTTGGCAAGGTGGAATACCATGAGCAAAACCATGGGTTGCAAAAACCTCCCCTAAATTTACTATTTTATCTCAATTTTATTTTAATAATTAATTAATTTCTTTAAAAACACTTTTGGATAAATCACATAATATTTTTAAGGTCAGATGCCTTTCAAACCACTCATTGTATGGTTCATCATAAATTTTTTTAAAATAAATTTATTAGAATGAAATTGAATTGATTTTTGAAGCTTCTTTTTAAATCAATTGTTGACATTACAAGGAGCCTTTCAAACCACTCATTGTATGGTTCATCATCAATGTTTTTAAAATAAATTTATTAAAATGAAATTGAATTGATTTTTGAAGCTTTTTTTTAAATCAATTGTTGACATTACAAAGAATCATGAGTGCGCTCAACATCCATCCAAACAACAATGGTATGATATTAAAAATGATACTTGGAAAGCATAATATTAAAAATGATGTTTGGGAAAATAGAGGGAATGGTATTAAAAATGATATTTGAAAAAACATAATATTAAAAATTATGTTTGGAAAAATGGAGCGATGGAGTATTATTTTTTCGTTTAAATTTTAGACATCAAATTAAAATAACATTTCTCCCACCCACATTAGGCCTTTTGTTGTCGGTCTTGTTCTTGTAACTACCTTAGTGCAATTCCTTCCGGGTGCGTTTAAATCTCCTCCTACTGAAATCGCATCTTGGCACAATTTCCCATTCCCTAGTCTTGCAGCCACATTCACAGCCCTGTGTGTAAAATCTCTTGCCACCGGTTACTCTCATTTGATAAATCCAAACAAACCAAATGATGAGGGTAAAGAGCTAGCAGTTAATGGCACAGGATTCGCAAGGTCGCCCCATAGACGAAGATAGCAGGACTGGCCATGGGTAATTTTTCAGGTAAAATCTATGAATTTTATTATAATACATAGCGTTTCCATCCTCACGTATCTCTATATCACATTTGAATAAAACATAAAAGTCAAATTTTGTGTCTGGTTTTTTAACATTGGTTATGTAACCCTTTTCAAAATCCTTTGGGAGAATAGCATAGCGGTTTTTCCGCACTGCATGCATACCAACTTCTTGACAAATTACAGTTATCTCTGCAGCACTAATTTTATCAGGCCGAGATACATAGTCTTCAAGGTCTACCTCGTCACTGAAGTTCATTTTCTCTATACAAACCTGGAAAGCAAGACGTTTCTGCCTCCTATTAGGCAGAGGAAACTCGATTTTCCTATCAAGTCTTCCAGGACGCAGAAGTGTGGGATCCAATGTATCTGCTCTATTGGTTGCCATAATCACCTTCACATTCACACTCTGATCAAAACCATCCATCTGATTTAAGAGCTCCACCAAGATCCTCTGAACTTCCCTATCAGCTCTAGTTTGAGCATCAAACTGTGCTATTGTCATTGCATCCACCTCATCAATGAATATTATTGTAGGTGCATTCTCTTTAGCAAGGCGAAAGACATCACGAACCATCCAAGATACTTTTGAACAATCTTAGAGCCAACGACCCAAATGAAAGCAGCCGTAGTGTGGTTTGCAATGGCCTTGGCAAGCATGGTCTTCCCCGTATCTGGAGGGCCATAAAGAAGAACACCACGGGGAGGGTCTATCCCGATCATTTTGTAAAGCTTGTGGTGTGTGAGTGGAAGCTCCACGGCTTCCCGAATATCTTGTTTCTGTATTTCACAGCTCCCAATATCATTATAGGTTACGTAAGGTTTCTCAGACTGGGAGAGCAGTGAGATAGAGGAGTCTGCCTCAGGTGGGAGGACGTCCACCAGGGCGTTCGAATGTCGATTGAGGACTACCGAGGCGGAGGGATTCAGGGGATCCCTATTGATTGTGCTCAAAATCCTCACATAGCAGTTCGATCATGTCGTTGAACCCACATTTCCGTTGTTCTGGTCAACCATCTCCATGAACTACCCAATCACCAGAGGCACCGACTGGATCCTCTTCACCTCCTCCTGGGCTCTCAACATTTCTCTCTTTAGATTTTTATTCTCATCCTTCACGTATTCTTCTTGAATGTCGATGAACTCCATCTATCTCTCTAGCGATTTCAATCTGCTGTACAGATCTTCTTCGTCCATGTCGGAATGGGAATGGGGATGGGGAGGAGGAATACTCATCTCTATATTGCCCGTTGGACCCTCGACCACCAACTTTGGATTTAGCACCACGACCGATGCAGCCATTGTCGCCTTACCTTGCCTTTCCCTCGCAAAAACTAGAATAGAGCCGAGGCTTTCTTCACCGAAAGGAAATTGTGTCAGATAAAATCTAATAGATTAATGTATCATATGATTGAGAAATAAGATTTAATTTTTTTTTATTGTCTAAAAGTTAGGAGTCTCTCGATGTTGAGGTTTGTTCTGATATATCATAATTTATGAATTAGGTGTTGGAATTCGAATTAGGTGCCTGTTATAAAAGTTGATGTAGATCTGAAGCCTGGAAGGGAGGAAGTTGCACGTCTGACAAATAGGCTATGGTTTTTCTGTTGCACGAAGCTGGTTTTCCCAAATGTAAGTTTACGTGTCCCTCTTCTGTAATGTTGTCTCGTTTTCCTCTTATGTGTGTTGTTATTCATTGTTTTGCTGGTTATTGTTGCCTTGTTTTTTTCCAATTAGGATAAATCATTGTTACCTGGTTATATCCCCTTGTTTTTTTCCTGAGAACCAAGCCACTCTCGTTCACTAGGATCCTTGATCTCTCTCTCTCACCAGGATCCTTGTTACTCTGCTTCCGCTCATGGTGAAATGTTACTCGGCTCCGGATCACTCACTGCGCTCATATCTCGCTGCCTCCAGCGATGAGCGTGTGCCGCAGCTCTCCGCTCTCACTGCACTCATATTTTGCTGCCTCCCGCTATGAACGTGTGCCGCAGCCCACGCGAGTCATTGATCCACATTGTACTTTTGACTAATCAATGCTCATTAAATTGTACTTTGTCAATTTTGGATTTTTGGCCATGTTATTAGAACTCCATTTTCTAGGTTCCTAGTGTATTCAATGTTCTTTATCCACATTGTGTTCACTCTTTCAAATGCAAGTGCAACCCACACCTAATCCAATATACCATCATTTTGACATGAGTAGTTGATCCACATGGTAATTTTGACTAATCAATACTCATGAAATTGTGCTTTGTCAATTTTGGATATTTGGCAATGTTATTAGAACCCCATTGTAGAGGTTCTTAGTGTGCTTGATGTTCAAGGTGATCAAAGGTTATAGAGATTTTTCCACTTTTATTGGTATGTAGAAGTAATTGATTGATTTCTAGTAATAAAAGTTTGTTCCAATTATATATTGTGCGAGCTTTTTAAAGCCAAAAAAAAAATCTTTATCACTTTTCGGATAATATCATTGGATTGTTTACATATATAATCACAAAATATAGCAATAAGTGAGACAAAAAACTAGATATGGAAGGCAACAACCCCCACAAATACTCTTGGTTTTCTAGCACTTGTGGAATAAGTTGGAGAGCCTCTTTGGAGAGCTTGTCTGCTAGGGTATTGAGTTCATGGTATATATGGCCACAAGAGAACCAATCCAACTTGTTGTAGACTTGTTTGATACCTTACAAAATGTGAGCCAAATGAGGGGCCACTATGCTGACTTTGTTGCAGACTCAATCCATAACAAGTTTTGAATCCCCCAAAATATTTAGTTTTTTGACATCTTTTTGGTTGACCATATTAACAAGAGCCTAGAGAGTTGATTTTCAAATCTCATGTTTGTGCCCATACTTGGAGCATATTTGATATGCAAAAAATGAGAAAGTTTTTCATATTTCTTTCCACAATGATTTTATTTCATTGCTTTGATCTTTGATGTTGTGTCATCAATTAAAGATTCCATTCCTCCATTAGCAGGACTGCCTACATACAAACCTCCACTTTCAGGTTCTGTTTCTTTAAGTGGTTCATGCCCAATGAATTTCTACTCATCGATGCTAGCTGGGTTATATGGTAATATTTCATCTACTTTTCATCAACCTTTAAAGATAAAAAAAACATATCAAATGATTCACACCCATTAACAAGAAAAAATAAACTGGCTACAATCCATTCTGCTGAGATGCTAGATATATTGAAACCATTCCCATAGGCTTCAGAAACCGCTTTGGCTCCAGTTCAAGTTATGGATGGAAAGACAAACTCCTTGCCAGAATCTCTTGGCAATCAATCAAGTTCTCTTGTAGTTGCATTTGTCAACAACGAAGATAATTGTAGTTTACATTTTTCCATCAGTCCTCCATCTGAAGTATTGACTATAGATAAAGCAGATGGAGTTAAATTGTCACCAGTGAACATGCCTACTGTGGCAACATGTGATCTCAGTGATGATACGGTTTCAAATTGTTCTATATTTTCTGCACTTGAGTCTGGATTAGATCATCATACTAGTGAAAAGAAGAAAAACCTATCTAAAAAACAAGCAGGTCTTTCAATAAATGAATGTTCAAATAAGATGACAAAATCTGAGCACAAGCCTAAAAAGCAAAAAATGCAACAACATGTGTCATTGGTAGGAAGCTCTTAAAATATGGAAAGGGAGTCAAAAGGAGAGGTGGTTGCTGAGGATTCTAAACTTAGTGGTTCTCACAGGTAGGTGGAGGAGTCACTTTTGAGTCAGACTTCATCATCTACCTCAACAACTCCTTTAATGATAGCCTTACAGAAGACAGTTAAAGTTGTTGATGGAGGGGCTAATTTTGACCTAGCTACAGAAACAGTTCTGCATTCTTCACTGCCAGGGCCTGATTCTACAGCCCATATTTGTGGTTCATTTATCAATCCCACAAAATGTGAAAAGATACTATTGCTAAAGAATTCATCGGGAAACATGGTTAATGTTGTGGACACTCCCTCGTTAAAGATATCATGAGATTCATCATCTGTAGATGAGATCACCGAAACAGATATTTCCAGGGGAACCTTGGAACCTTTACAAGATTCAGAATATGTGAGTGAGTTGATCATTGCTGATATGTCTTCATATTTGGGAAGCTCTAGTGAGGGATATGAAGGAAAAACAGAAACTTCTAGGCTAGTTATAGAGTTTTCTACAAAAGAATGCTGGAGTAGTAAAGAAAGCAGTAGAAGATATGAAGTTTGATAACAATAATTTTCTTGTAGGAACATTGAAGAGCCCAACATGCAATGAGGATGGCATTAAATCAGATTCAAAACTTAGAAATGTGAAGAATAAACAATCTGAATCAACAAGTGATAATGCTAGAAAAAGTTACAGCAATAATTTTGTTAATTCTATAATTGGAGAGAAGCAAGATCTTGGAAATGTTCTCCATCCTGAGCATGGGCATGGGACTGTTGTGGTTTATGATTCTCCATCTAAGTTTTCAAGTTCACCTGATGCTGACATAAACAAAGAGCTGGCTTATTTTTTCAATTCTGTCATTGGAAAAGAAAAAGCTAGTTTGCATGTCGGGGAGAGAAAAATCAATGGAATGCATGAGAGTAGGTTGGCATCTCAACTGGATACACATGACAATGACACAATGGTTGTTGATCAAAATCTTCTCAAAGAGAAAAAGGGTGAAGTGTTACTAATTATGTCCACCATGCATATCTTACATTTTAAAGAGCAATAAACATATTTCTTAATATCATCTTAGCCCTCAATCAATACCATTCATGTCAAGTACATTTCAAAAAACATTTGAACCATCTACAGAGCTATCAAAGGTTTTGTTTTATCAATTTTGTTTTGGAAGCTAGGTTCTCCAATTTAATTGAAGATTGAGTATGAGAGTCCATATTATGTCAAAACATTAGTGTGCCTATGAAGATTATACATGCTTATTAAGATATGCAGCTTAGAAAGTATTGTAGTAATTTAAATCCAGCAAAAGAGTTGTAATTTAAAGCCAGCATTTGTCCAAGTAATGGATATATAAGAGCTTACTACCCATTGCTTTCTCTCAGCATCGTATGTTTCTCCACTGTTTGGATAGGCAAGTATAGGCTTCTCAGTGACCTGTATCAAAATAGATTAAACAAGAATGACATCATTAAAATCGATCATCAAAGGCTAAAAGCTCAGCATAACAATCATTAAGATGCAAACAATGTTGATCTGAAATGCATGGACCTGCAACATATACAGTCGGGATATATGAAGAATATTTGACGTTGACACATCAAGCAGAAGTTTGTAGTGCAGTGTGTATCTAATGTTCTTCCATCATGTTATAGTTCTCAGATCAAATATTCAGATTATTTCAGACATACATCTAGAGTTGAAACTGAAAGTGTAGCATCTCTAATGTCTGGTGATATGAGAGACAATATATACAAATAGTTTTATTGATGTCCAACAAATGACCACAAAAGTAGGTCAATGGGACTGCTAATTACAAGAGTAATTGATAAATTTTTCATTATACTTTATTCCAACCATCTTCAATGGACAAGAAGTAACTGTTATTATGCCTAAGAAGTAACTGTTATGCCTAAAAAGCTAGAACCCATCCACACATCACAACCAGATTCTATCCAAGGATGCCATATTAGACATACGATTTTTCATAAAACTCCAATGAGTAGCCTCATCAATATTACATACATCTCTATTTTCCTTCTAGCCACATTAGCAAAGACCCACATTTATCGAGGGAGACAATTCTTGCCATACAATTCGTACTCCTAACAGCTACTTACTATGGCAATTTTCCTAACATGCAATCATATCGCTCAAACATGATATGTCTTCAATGTTTGAACTTTACCTTTCAAAGAAATACATAACAATGACTATTTACTGATTCCTAAAACTAATTCAGAACTAGAAACTGGCCAACCAAATAGAGGAGGAGGACATTCAATAGCCTATCTCCAAATTACAACTTGGAATCTAAAATCTTCTCATGATCCTATGCACTTCTCAATCTCATCACAAGTTGCCATGATATTTACTTTCCCCTGGGAAAGCCCAACAAATTAAAATTTGAGTGCATCAAGGAGATCCGACCTAATAATCTTTAAATCTTGTGATTAAGTAAGGCCTTCAAAGCACTATAGCTTAGTGGAAAGACTAGAAATGGAATGGGACTAAGGCCTTTGAAAAATATAATTTTTCGGATGGATACAAATGGGAGTGTTAGAAAAGTTGTTTTAAATGGTCGTCTAAATAAGCTCTGGAGGCTTAAATATGGGTAGCACTGAAACAGCTGCCTATTTCAACTTTAAAGTGTGGAAGCCAAATAAGGCCTTTTTTCCTAGTCCTTGATCCTTGGGGATCTGCATATAGCCCAAAGATTAGTTCATTTTGGGTTGCCCAATCCAAATGCTCCATCTGTGGTAAAAATGAAAATCCAAAACATTTGTTCCAGTATTGTGACTTTTCTCAATCTACCTGGGGGTGGGTGTCTGCTTTTTAGCAAGTTCCTCCTTGTTATTGTTTCCTAGAAAGTTATCGTGTTAGGGAGCAATATTTGTTGGGCCATCAAGTTCAATGTAGCATAGCAACTTAGTAAGAATGAAATCCTCCAAATATGTGCCCGATCTTAAGAGTACAAAATTGTCGAAGTTTAATCTTGCAGAGGATTGAAGTTGCAGTACGCTTATTTTTTATCAGATCACCATGACCCTCATTACTGGTAAGGATGCAACACATTTTGCTTCCCGATCATTGTAATTCACTCATTTACCCTCCACTCTGCATTCCTATGTGTGACAAATTTTCCTAAGGAACAAGAACAACTTTTCCTCCCTTACCACATGATTGATTGAAATTTCTGGGGAAATAGTGTACCCACATTTGCTTTCAGATTTTGCCAATATTTGTAATATATTCAATGTCACTCTCATTCTGCATTCATATAGAGTGACAAATCTACCAGCCAAGAAGCACGCTGCAGAGCACTCCCTCCTTTATTACTTTTTCATTAGCAGAAATGGTCGGTCCCCATTAGCTTTTAGCTACTCCCATGGGTTCCATAATATTGTTTTGTTAGATCGTCTACAATTAAGATCAATTTATTTGCAAAATTATAATATTTTATCCAAGATCTCTTCTATAAATTTGGATTGTCTTCGAGAGATTCAATTTGATGGGATATGGTTGTTATATCCGTTTTTCAATTCATGCTAACCAGATTTGCACTCCTACAATCCCTTAAAATTGTTTTACTTATCAAAACTGCATGTAAGAATGCTAAATCTACAAACACATGGATAACTCAGAACATTGAACACCAAGCTAAGAATTCAGCAATCAATCACATTGTCTATTATCTACAAAACATAAAAATTACATAGCAACTCACGTGCCAAAATCATATATATATATATATCTATATATATATATATATATATAGGCATAGTCTAACTAATAAACGAAATAGACTTTTTCACTGGAATCGGGTAAAACAATTTCAAGAAAGAATGTGATTTTTTTTAGTTTAGAATGCATTTTTTTATGCATAAATGGATTCAACACCCTGATAAATCCCTTGGGGCACTCCAAATCTGCAAATTAAACAACTTAAACTCAAGTTTTCAAAAATCTTGACTGGATTTTGATTAAAATTAACCAGAAACATGCGTGAAAAAGAGTCATTTCATCTATAAATTAGACTACGCCTATATATGTATATATGGTCTTCCCCTATCTCTCCTTTCTAGAATAAGAGAGTATAGGGTTTACATGCATGTAGAGTGCCCAAGTAAGACGCCTAGTTTGATTGTATCAAACCCAAACCCTCCCTAGAAAAGTGCACCCAGCTTGCATGGGAAACTTGCATAGATTAGTATGCCTACTGGAGAAGAGTAGATGCAAGTATGTAAGATTCTTCTTCTATCCTTGGAAATAGTGACCTATCTAATTCTGGAAATAATCCCTAACCCATGTGCTGTTCTAAATCTGGAAAGGCTTCTAATTCCTGCATTTTAGCTAAATCTGGAAAAGCTAAACTAAAATAAGAAAAGCAATTTTCTAATTCTGGAAATTGCCCAAGGCTAGTACATGCATGGTGTAGGCATGCATGCACCCACTATCACTATCTACATACTCATCTGCTATAGATCCTCGATACTGGAGCACCCTCAACCAATGTGCCTCCCTACTGCGCAAAGGAATAGAGATACTACTGCTACAAAATCTGCTTATCATGTTGTGCCACAACACTCTCATCACTTCTGTACCTCTTCCACTGTCATGACTCTACGGATCCGCTGAAGCACTCGATGCTGAAGCAGAATCAACTTCAGAGACAAGGTAAAGTAAGGCCAATAAGGGGGATATGCTCTCTGCAAGATGTACAGTATTTGGCCTTTACCCTATATTCTGCTTTTAAAAGTTCCTTTTTCATGCATAAATGATGTAAATTTTCTCATTCCTCAACAGTCCCCCAAAGTGGCTAAAAAAAGGACATCTGTTCCATTTACGTATTCAAGATAAGTGACCTTTTGGCCACCAACACTAGGCCATTTTTCAAGCTCTCGGTCATTAACAATAAATGGCCAACTTTGAGAACTCAGAAAACGAAACATCAATCAAAATCTGATCAGCCTACAGTTACAACTTACACTATAGAACCTAAAAAGGAAAGATAAAATGCTTTGTCACAAGGCCGAAAACACGAATTCAATAGAACGGTAATATATCCTTAATAGATTTATGAAACTTCTCTAGGTTCTTTAGCAGCAAAACCAATTCAGGATCATAAGTAGAGAATGTCCTCTTTATACATGTTTTGTATTTCATGATGTTGACTTCTGTAGATCGGGCAGGTAATTCTGCATAGGCCTTGTGTCCAAGCACGCAGAAGTCGCCCACAAAACTTTGGAAAATGAAATTAATTTAGTATTTTAGTGATTTTTTTTAATCTTAGTCATTGATTTCAAGCGAGGCTAGATATAATCTCGGTCGTTAATCACTCTGAGACTAGGGTTACGATTAGGGATTTAGCTCAATGTAAAGTTACAAAAGCAATGATGAAGAGAGGGAAAAGACACACCCTTCAACAGCATTGGCCTCCAGAGGAGTGTGATACTACATATTGTTGGGTTCGAAGAAGCATAGGAGGGAGCCTAGAGAACCAGATCTACCAACAAGATCGAGCATCGATCTAGGGCAGATCTGCTGGATCAGATCCAAGGCATTTGTATTTTTGTATTTTCTAAGTTGGGAAATTTTCCTAGCACGGGAGCCCAAGTAAGTTCTAAGATATTTTAATGAAGAAATGTGATTGGGCAGAAATCCGTTGTGTCCTTGTGATTGAGATCGGTATATTTGTTTCCGCTAAATTTTATTGTGTTAGGAACCTAGCAGTGCATTTAAATCAGTAAATTAATTTTTCTGCTAGGAATTTAAGTGTCGGGTGCTAGGTTTGCAGGAAATCTAAGACATGATTCATCAGTTTTCTGTTTTTTTCTATGTATTTAAATATGGAATCATAGTTGCAAGATCCTTGGGAGAACATGAAAAAAATGTACAGCTTACAACTGACAACTAATTTCATCTAAAAATTGTTTCCTTGACAAATTTTGGATTTGATGTCAAACATTGATATCATCATTCTAAGAAACAAAGAAAATGAAGGGACCCAGTTTAGTCAATCAGAGGGAAAAAAAGCTACTTCTAAATGGAAAGGATCAATCCATGAATAAAACGAGGTGGGTTACAATTAATGCCAGCAGCAACCACGTTTGGACATGAATCAGCTAAGGCAGCACATTCTGTGAAGGAGTCTCCATCTACTACATTCACGCCATCTTTGGAGTTGAAGGAAAACCAAGGTGGTATTTGGATATTAGTTTCTTCAAGCAATTCAATGTAAGCCTAAAAAGAAGAAAATATAATTTTATTACTAAAAACGACATATGAATCCAAAATTATTGACACTAGAAGACATAAAACTTTGGAGTTGAAGGAAAACCAAGCTGGTATTTGGATAATATTTTCTTCAAACAATTCAATGTAAGCCTGAATCAAAAAAAAGATAATTTATTACTCAAAATAACATATGAATCCAAAATTATTGATGCTAGAAGCTAGAAAATTAGAACTTTTCTTGCCTTCATATGTTCTAAATCCTATATAATATTTAATACAAATTTTGAAAAGAGAATGTTCTTATGCATAGTTCTTTAAAACATTGGGAAAACCTATCATAACTCAGTTTTCAAACTAACAGTGAAGACAACCATCTTTGGCTGCTATCCGCAAATGCATAGTTGCATGAAACCAATTTCCAGTATAAATATATTCATCCACTTTAATATTCTTCTAATTTCAAATAAATATTAAACAAAGGACAGCGAGTAGAAGCTTGTAAGAAAAAGTTCAAAAAACAAAAATAATTGCAGTGGAAATTGAAAAATTACACTAGCTAACAAGTAGCAGCTAAATGAGAATCTATAAGAAATAATCATTTCCATTAGATAAAAATATCCACAAACATGTTACAAGGCATAAATCATTTTTATACAAAAAACGTAAACTTATATTGTGTTGAACGACACTCTAAATAGCAATGTTCCAACAAGCCCCCTGGAGGTGGGAGCAAGGGGGCGAGGGAGCGGCCTATGCTCCCTACCAATTATAAAAGGTCATAAAAATTATAAAATATAAAAATATATATAATATTATAATATTATATATGATATATCATTTAAAATTTAATAATAAATATTTATAATGCAACTGTATTTTTTTATTTTTGCAAGGAATGTATATACACTCATCATACACTTACATCATGAAAGATAAATCATAAATGATAAAATATAAAAATTATAAATCGATGAATGATGAATCATCTAATTGAAACAAATTTAAAACTTAAAACTTAAAACATACATCATAGATTCATATGTAACTTTGTAACTGTATAATCATTATTGTAACTACTAACAATGTACAATGAAAATAAAGTTTAAGATATCATGAGTCGTGACATATATGATATTATATCAATATTCAAGATAAACTTTAAATTGAAGTTTACAACTCAAGTCTGAAACATAAATATTAAAACTTAAAAGCAAATAAGTTTAAAGTTATGTTTGAAACAGTGAAACATAAAACATAAAACATAACTTCTTTCGATTGCGGGCAGCAAGCTGAGGGCTGCTGCGGGCTTCTTCCGGCGGCTATGACAAGTGCTATGGGCTGCAAGTGCTAAGGGTTGGGCAGAAAATGCTAAGTGCAGATGATATAATGATACAATGAAAATAAATGAAACCTAAAAATTAATTTAATTAAACAATCGATTATTAAAATGTTTTTATTTATTTATTTATTTATTTTTCATTTTAAAATTATTATTTTTTAATTGTGGGCCACACACGCCCCCTCCCGTCCCCTCATGCCCCCACCTGCCTCCTTCACGCCCCCTCTCGTCCCCTCCCGCCCCCTTCACGCCCCCTCACGCTCCCTAAAGCACCCTCGACCCCTCAATATGAGGAAACGTCCCCTTTCACGCCCCCCTTAATTTCTTGATTTTTGGGGGCATCGGGAAACGTCCCCTAGAAGTCCCCAAGACCCCGGAGCGCGAGGGGGCGAGGATTCTAGACCCCTAGGTGGGGGGGCGAGTCCCCGTGTAACATTGAGTGTTAGTTGTATCTGAGTAGTCAACAACAAATACAAGCAAGGTGTTTGAATGGGAATTACAATCAGAAGCTACAACAATCCTCCCTAATGCTGATATGGCTATTTTGGAGGAAAAACTAGGTTTTCTGTCTGGTAACAAAGTTGTTGATTGCAAACAATCTTCTGGATATAGAAACAAAGGTAGGGTTAACCATGATAGTGCTAAAGTACTTGGGGAAGGTTCAACTGCCAATGTGAAGGCAATTGACTCACAAGATAAGGGTCAAGTATCCACCACTAGTAGTGATATTTGTGAAATGTCTCCTCAACTTTAGGTGTCATCTTTTCCTGTTGAAAGTGAAGGCAAGTGGGATTTAGTAGCTAGATTGATAGAAAAGGAGAATAAAATTTCTTCCAATGTTTTTGCGAAAAATAGTGTTGCAAATATTGGTGGTGCTGCCAAGGTAGTAGTTGTCAACAAGAAGAAGAAAAAGAAGGATTTTTCCAGTAAGGCAAATGCTGTAGCTCCCACTGGGATTTATATAATGCTTATAAGGTTCAAGAGGAGGAGGAAGATGTGAACCTTCCAGAACCATCCAAGATAGTAATCGATGTTGTCAAGATTAAGAATTCTTCAAAAGAGCTTGAGAAGCAAGTCCTGAAAGAAGTGGATGATTGGGAAGATGCAGTCGAGCTTTCAACTCCTATGAATTAAGTAGCTATTTTAGTTACTAAATGTTCAGGAGAAAGAAAGTACTCCAAATATTTTTTGTTGACAATCAAGGACCAGTGCAAAGATCTACCAAATCATTTTGAAATTTGTCCATACATTATTGAATTACTTGGAAATTCCCAAGCACTTACAAGTCATGTAGGAGAGGTTGGTGCATTAGCAAGCACTACAAGAGGACTTGACAGGTAGCTGAGTGGGAATTATCTACTTGAACATCGTGGGAGCAATATGGCCAGTTTGGATGATGATAGATGGGCCAAGCCGGTGGATGCTTTTGCTGATGGTTGTGATATGCGGATGGATGCAAATCTTGGTGCTTCCTCTGTTGTGTTTCAACCTGGCTAAGGCTATAATACTTTCTTTGCAAGAAATACCTGTGCAACACAAATGAGTATGAATGTCATCCTTCCTGGAGGGCCTTATGTGCAAGCACCACTTCCACAAGTTGGACTAGTGAGAAATAATTCTGATGCTGATAGGTGGCAGCGTGCTTCTAGTTCACAGAAGGGTTTGATTCCTCCTCCATAGCCTTCTCTGCCCACAATTCATATATCATAGAATCGATATGAAGTGGGCAAGGTTTCTGATGAGGATCAATTGAAACAAAGACAAATTAAATCCATCCTTAATAAATTAATGCCCCAAAACTTTGAGAAACTTTTTGAACAAGTAAAAGAAGTGAACATTGACTTGGCATCATGTGTTCATGGTATAATATCTCAAATATTTGACAAAGCCTTGATGGAGCTGGCTTTTTCTGAAATTTATGCAAAATTCAGTTTTCAGCGTGCGGCAGGAATACCAAAATTTTATGAAGATAACGAGAAGGTTGTTTTCAAGCGAGTTATTTTGAACAAATGTCAGGAAGAATTGAAAAATATGAAAGAGAAGAGCTAGAAGCTAAGAAAGTAGAAGAACATGGTGAAAAAACCTTTCAGCAGAAGAAAGACGGGAGAAGAAGGCTGCAACATGACGACAAATGCTAGGAAATATAGGGTTTATTAGTGAGATTTATAAAGAAAGTGTATTGACCGAAAGAATTATGCATGCATGCATCAAGAAATTAATTGGTGAATTTCAGCATCCAGAGGAGGAAAATGTTGAAGCTTTGTGCAAACTGATGAGCACTATTGGTCATATGATTGACCAGTCAAAGGCCAAGGAACATATTGATGCTTACTTTGATAGGATGACAAAAATGTTCAATAACCAAGGGCTTCCCTCTAGGCTGAGGTTCATGTTGAAGGATTTGATTGATCCGAGGAGGAATGGATGGCAACAAAGGAAGAAAGTTGAGGGCCCCAAGGCAATAGAGGAAGTGCATTGGGATGTTGTGCAAGAACTACATGGACAGGGAGGTCAATCTTGAGGTACCAATATGGGACATTCAGTTCAAATATTTGTGACACCACTTGATCATGGTGTAAGAGGACTTGTGATGCCACCTTACATGGCAGGTGCACAGACGGGTTCACTTCCACATATGGGTGGGATTAAAGGGCCACAACCCCATATGGGACCAAATGACCATGGATTCGCCAGTCAAGATGCTCAGATTGTGGATAGGGCTCAATTTGAAAATCAGTTTATGCCAAGCCCTTCAACACACAGAGCTTCTGATGATGGCCACTTGACTCTTGGTCCTAAGGGAGGTCTTGGAAAAGGAGTAAGAGGGAGGGCTCAACCTCTGCCATATGATAAGAGTGCTCTATCATATATTCCATCATTCACATCCTGAGTAATAGACGAACAGGTGCAGGTCCGATTTTAGGTTGTAGTTCTGACCGGATGCCAGTTGGTATGAGGGATGAATTTTTGACAAGGACTTATGCTGCAAAAAAACCTTTATTTGCAAAATCATGTGTCCAGGAACGAGATGTTTTGGATAATGACATAAGAGAGCTTAAGAATTCATACTCATCAGGTGACAGAGGTGGGAAGACTGCAAATGTTGAATTTTAACTGTAAGAACATTCTTCTCAAAGAACTTTGATTTCACAACTCATTGAGGTTCAACTTAGGAAAAAGGCTGAAATGGAAATCAAAAAATATTACAGGTGCATTCCTTTACAAATATTCCATGCATTTTCATTATGTCTTTTAGAGAAGTCGACAAGTTTCCCTGACTTTTCTTAATTTTGCATGACATACCATCCAGTGTGAGAGATTTGAAGTAGGTAACTTTTTGTGTAGATGACATTAAAGCACCATTGTTCCATTCAACTATAGTTTCACTTTGGATATTAGATTATTTTTTCAGGAAAGATGTTGAAATTGATATTTTTGGGAATCTACTTACACATTTATGCAAGTCTGAGCCTTTCTTGCTAAATTGAGGACAAATTACTGAAGGGTAATGTGAAATTTTGTGTTTGTTCTTATTCAAGTTTGAATTTATTTAAGGACTGCTACAGTCTATGGTCATTTGCGATTATGAATTATAACTATATATAATTTTGATGTTTCTAGGTTGGAGACTATAATATTTTCATTGGAGGATGCTACTATTGATGTGCCCAAGGCACCTGAGTTCCTTGGTTATGTAGGGTCAAAATCCACTAAGTTGATTCCATGTCATTAGAACATTTTTGCATCCTTCCTAGGAAACAAATCCATTACGGAATAGGAGTTGCCCAAGAAGGAATTTATAACTTGAAACCAAAAAATTACAAGCAATGTTATTTTGTCTTTCCAAGGTATATGATAGAGAAAATTGGATTTATTTAGGGCTACTCATCCATATAGGGTTCAATGTGCAATTGGTTAACTAGATAATGAATTGTCTTTCCTCAATATATGTGCAATTCTAATTAATGGCTTAGCCTATTCTTCTATCATGCCTACAAGAGACCATGGGTAGGTATGACTAATGTCTCCTCTGCCATTTTTTACTGTAGAGTAGGTGGTCTCAACAGACTTATAACAGAGTAAAAAAGAACTATAAGCTTGACAACTATACAAATAGGATTTTCCTTAAACTTGGCATATTTACTCTTTGTTGATTATGTTTTGCTTTTGGGTGATATGACCAAGGTAGATGCAATTATGTTGAAGGACCCCACCCTTGAAGAACTAAAATTCCTACCTTAAAAAATACCAACAACTGAGGAGCTACAAGAATCAACACCATCTTTGATTTGAACCTAAATAGCCTTATTATCTCTGAGTATTTCCCTAATCACAGTGACCAGTAGATTCTCCTCATGGATTATTTCTCTCATTTTATTTATTAATAAAATCCACAAAATGTATCCTTACATTTGAATCTTGGGAAAAAAACATATAATTGTTATAATTTAGATTATCCATATCTCTTGGAGCCCAAAAATCCATTTGATTTGGATAAGATTTGTTTATAACCTCAAAAGCAACCCTATTATAAGATGAAGGAACATTATGTCCTCTTGAGTCTTGACAAAGTATGATGGAGTGAAATTGGGTGGAGACCAGATCTAGGTTTATCATGTCAAAACCGAGGTTCATTGAGATGACGACCTTGGTTTGAAGATATCCACCATAAAAACTAGGACCAACATACTTATCGTTGCCATCTCTCTTTCATCATCAAGATTAACATACTAAGGACCTATAACCCATGGAAGCCCATGGTAGTCATTGCAATGTAATTTATTAGAATACATGCCATTTCTTATTATGAGATTTACCACATCCGAAAATGACATCATTCACATCATTTTGAAGAAGTCTACAAATTAGGTCAACATAATTTTTTTCACATTTACAACTTCCCTCGCATTTGTTGGTTCTTGAAGCTCGAGCACTTTCATAAAAAAAATAGGCAAAGTCAAACAACAAAAATGGTCCACTCTCTTTTCATTTTCTAATATTATAATGAAGTTTTATTAGAGACATTGTTTGTTTGTTTGTTTGTTTTGGTTAGAAAAGGGTTTGCTCTTGGTTTTATGCGACTTTAAATTTATCATATGTAGCATGTTGAGAAATGGGAAAGAATAATGTGCGACATTTATCTTGCAGAAATTGATGCTGAATGAAAGGATACACGTTTTAACCAAGCTACAATTCACTTTGGTAAAGGCGGAGGAACATATTAAAAAACTGCTTAAGAACACACCATATACAAAGTTTGACCATAAGTAATATATGCATTTTTCTTTTGTAGATATGTTATTTTTTCTACCCAAGATATCACAACAAGAAAAATATTGATATTGTAGAAATTCTTTGAGGGCCTCATTGAGGTCGATTTTTCTGATGTCCTATTTGATTGATACTTTCTCATATGTCAGGAAGGCTTTAAATATGAATTAATATGTTCATGAAACAAATCAGATTCAAATTTTATAGATATAAAGATAAAAACAAATGTCAATGTCTTTGTTTGATTGTCACTTGACTTTGCTATGGGCAGGTTACAAGAAATGTGATTGGAAAAAGGATGGGGAGACGATGCATATCACGTCTTGGATATGGTTCATTCGCTTAGAGATCGCTTAGACACCCAAGCCATCGACTTTGGAAATGTTTCTAGTAGGAATTCCTATGGTTTTTAATGTTGTGATTATTTCACCTCATGGTTATTTTGGGCAAGAAAATGTTTTAGGAATGCCAGACACGACATCAGTGGATAGGTAAACAATTTTTTTATAATTGCAATTCCCATTCCATGATATCCTCTCTTTATTGTTTGATTGTATTTTGGACATTTATTTTGATTTGGTTTTTTCTTTTAACTATGAAATTGAAAATACTTAGTACCATGTCCATTTAAACAACAACCAAAGCTTGAAGATGAAATTAGTATTACACTATATTGATTGGAATCCTTATAACTATTTTGTGTTAAAATATTTTCATGACTATCAGAAAAGTTACTTTCATGTTTTTATTTGAGTACATGTTGTTTATATACTTGAATAAGTTCATGTGTTAGAAAATTAAAAGTTGTTGTGAATAAAATGACAAGGATTAAACATCACACCTAAGATTATTTTTTTTCACAAGTTATCTACAGCTCGAGATTTTTAGCATATAACTTAGTTGACATGATTGTTCCTAAGCTTCCTTGAAAGTTGAATACTAATTCACTAAGGTGTTCTTTTCTATATATGGTGATATTTTATTTGCTTTGTTTATACAAGTTATCTACCCACATTATAGTGGCAATTATCACCCCAATGAAGAAAAATTATTCGAGTTTCTTACTTGTATGGGGAAAAATGGCTTTGACATTGCTGATGTTGAGGTATATGTCGTATAAAATATTTATCGTCTAATTTAGTTGATATTCTAGTGTTCATTTTATTTCATGTTTTACACTTTGAATTTTATCTTATTTTTCTTTCAGAAAATGAACTCAGTATTGATGGTAAGAAGCATGAATTGAAAAAAGAGGGGAGCAATAACATTGGAGCGACAAATGAAAAAGGAGAGAGAGAAGAACCGGTGCAGTGATACTCTTAGAGCCAATATCCCGCACAAGACACATATAAAGGTCGATGGTCAAGTCTTCAGAGTTGGTAAATTCACTTTCAATGCCTTGAAAACACAACGATAATGTTTTGAAGTGATGAAACACCATTTCATGTGTAAATTGTAGTCCATCCAATATTAACTTGGAAAATCATATTGTAATACTTTAACATTTTATATAATATAATTTATGTGGTTGAAATTATTTATAGTTGCACTTGATATTGTTTAGTATTGTAATTAAAATATGTGATTTTGTGTTTTCATATTAGATGAACATGCACATTGTATGAAATTTTTTAAATCATACAAATTAATTTATGTTGATTAATAGTGAACACAAAATGAATTTAAAACTACTAAATTAGTAGTTTATATTGATTAGTGATGAACATAAATAAAATTAATATACGATTAAATTAGTCATTTATAATGATTATTAATGAAAGTAAATGAAATGAATATAAACTACAAAATAGTCGTTTATATGATGAATAAATGACTACTGCAAATGATAAATTTGGGACTACAAATGAAGACTAATTTTTTTATATATATGACTATTAGTAGCTAATTTACAGTATCTTATAACACGACTAAAATTTAGTCATATTTCTTTTTTCATTAATTGGTTTCAAACAATGACTAAAATTTCCATATATATGACGATTAGTAGCCAATTTACAGTATCTTATAACACGACCAACATTTTGGTCATATTTCTTTGGTCATTAATTGGTTTTCTCATGTGATCATATAGTAATATATTTTGTTGTATATTTGGTCATTAATTGCGACAATTAATGACCAAATCAATGATTAAATAAATGACCAAACCAATGACTAAATTAATGATCAAATCAATGATTAAATTAATGACTAAATCAGTGACTAAATTAATGACCAAATTAATGACCAAATATACAACTAGACAACAAAATTGAGATAATCAATTAATGACTAAGCTAAAAATGACCAAAAGTTGGTCGCGTTATAAGATACTATAAATTAGCTACTATTGGTCACCGACCGAAAAATAGTCGTTTATATGCAAATTTTAGTCATTTTTTTAGTAACTAATTAGCCATTTTGTACTAGTGGATTGTGTGCAATGGAAGCTCATGTTACTTTCATATATTCCCACGAAGGATCAGGATGTTGATATCTTGACGAAGGCGCTCACCAGGAGAAAATTCGAATACCACAGAGGCAGGATAGGGATTGCAGATAATCCATATCTTGCGGAGAGGGAGTGTTGAGAATGCAGCAAGATGATGGAGCTTAGTGAAATGAAGTCGCCTTCACTAAGTGGGCCCGCAGGCAAATTCTGGCGCAAAGTCTATTTTAGACTATGTCTATTTAGACAGTATGGATCAGCAATTCTATGATTAAGCAGGATGTTATCAGATATGATTTGCTTTTGGGGGAAAAAGATGGACTCTATTTTTAGACAGACATGACCATTTTTAGATTGCCAGTCTAAAATAGATATGTCGAATATTATTAGCTCTTAATAATATTTGGACTCTAAACATTATCTTATTCTCTTGGAGCACTTCAGTTAAGTGCACAGATGTGGCACAGGAGCTGACAGAAGGAATTACGCTATTCCTGAGGGTTAAGTGGAGCTATTGCATGGATACTTCAGTTAGAACTCATGTGAGAGAGTTTGGTGGAGTTGATTGAGGAAGTTAATGGAGTTGTGTTCAGTTTAACTAATCTAAACCTAGTTGAGCTATTTGTATCTAGTTTAACTGATTGATACAATTAGTGAGAGTGGTGTGAATTAATTATTAATTAATTCACTAATTATAAACTCATTAATCAACTAAAGAATACATCAGTTAACTTCAGTGCATGGACAGTTTCAGTGGAGACCAGTGCAGAGATAGGTGAAAGAGTAGGTTAACTATCAGTTGTGACTATACAATTGCATGTTTCAACATCCAGTGATTGGAGAAGCCAATGAGGATTTTGCAGTACAAGCCAGGTGGTTCGAAGTTATTTATGAGCCATTCTACAGCATTGATTACGCAATAGAGACTGGCTATCAGGTGGCAGAGATTGGAGCATGTGTTTTGCTATATTTAGCTTGATTAGTGTGTAGCAATTTGAGGTTGTGCTGAGAGCTTGTGAGGATATTTGTACAATGATTGTTACATGATCTCTATGACATATAATATACAGATAGTTGGGGTTTTCAGATTTAAGCTTTCCCATGAAATATTGTGTTCATATGTGTGATTGTTTATGGTTTTAATGTGCGCATGCGATTGTTTTTATTTCCGCATGTAATGATCAATGGTAGAAGAGATTTTGTATTGTGCATGAAGCTAAAATAGTGTGTGATCAGGAGAATCTCGGTGAATCATATATCAGTTATTCAAATTTCTACATGAAGTTCTAATTTTGACTTTCACCTCTTCATACAGTCTATGCACAGTTGCTCTCAAATGTCTAGGAACGCCAAGTTCCTCCATTTTGTGCCAAAGCTTATCCCTGGGAACCGTGTCAAATGCTTTTCTGAAGTCAACAAAGAAACAAATGGCTTCTTAATTTTTCTCCTAAACTTTTTCAATGATGTGCCTTAAAATTATACAATAATCAACTATGGAATGTTTAGGTCTAAAACCTGTTTTCCCTTTAGCACGCTTATCTTTTTCTTCTTCCCACTTGCTGATTTATTTTCTAGCATGCTTCCAAATAACTTTGCAAAAAAGGGGTTTAACATTATGGTCCTATAATTGGAGGTATTATTGACGTCACCACTCTTAAAAAGAGGTATTTCCAAACTAGTTGTCAAATCTGTGGGGAACCCCTGTTGTATGATGTTGTTGAAAATTTTTGTAATGTGAGGTGCAAGAACCTTTGAGCCCCACTTTAAATACTCTGCTTGGAGTTTAGCTAAGTCTTTTGCTTTTCCAACACCCAAATTCTTGATACCCGTCTCTACATCTTGCACCATAAAGAGTTCAATATCAGTGTTTACCAAGGGAGGAGGGTCGACTTTAGGTTCTGGCTCATGGAATTTTTTTTTTTTTTTTTGGGTAACTGAGGCTAAACTATATTTATTTGAAATAAAACATTACATATGCTACAGGTTATATTGGTAAGTAGCGCTTAACCAATCACAGCCTTTGTTGCTTTCATAGTTGCGTATATGTGGGGCTACCTCCTTGGAGGAAACCAGCCCTAAAATAACATCAGACAGAAAATTACAAAATGTGCCATGGCACCAATGAAGGTTGAGGTTCTATGATAATAGTTGGAATAACAAAATACTAGAAAAAGCTGAGCAACCACGCAGTCAAGGTGTGTCTGCATCATCCTCTGTGTCTGGAGCTTCTTCCTCGATACGATAGGCATACTCTTGCACTATAGCCTCCTCTTTAGCCATAGGTTGGCGCGGAGGCCTGGAGGAAAGTGCGCAGAAGATGGGGGCGATCGGGTACTCAGCATCTAGTACTCGTGTGCAAGTGCCCTCTGAGTCCATTATCCAAACGTTTGTGTCTTCCCCCTCTGCCTCTTGAACCGGAAGAGGCTCGGTTTTTTGGGGCCTGGGGTGCTCCTGGTGCGCAATGGTGGATTTCCTTGGTCCACTTCTACTTCTCTGTGTTTCATGAATGCGGGTTTCCTCCTCCTGGTCGTGTGCAGGGCTCTGAGGGGGCATCCCTGGCATGACTACCCGAAGAGGAGCCTTCAAAGGACTTCAAACGGTTATCAGGTCCTCGCCGGTAGCGTCCTAGGAACGCACCTTGTTGGCCACCTCTTATTGTTCTTTGTCACAGTCTCGGAGCCATGGGATGATGAAATGGAGGGTAGGTGGGGAAATGAGAGGTATGATGAAGGGGTGCAGACCAGAGACAATGAGTGCGCAGCAAAGTGCTAATGGGCAAGGAGGTGCACAAATGGAGTTTGCACAGCTGGAAGAGCTTGGTGATAAGAACGCACCGTCTAGATAAGCTAGCATGACTAAGGGAGCTGAGGTGAGGAACGCATTCAGGGATGTGCGCAACTGGGAAGGATCTGTGCAGCGCTGCTCTGGGGAGAAAGCTGCGCAACGAGCAGGGCACGCAGGTGGGCTAAAACTGAAACAGAAGAGCCAAAAGGAGTAGACTTTGAGTAACACTATACAGAAGGGCTTCTCCTTTTATAGGCCTATGGCACAAGCTCAGATGATGAGCATTATTATGACACGCTCGCAGGTGCATGCTGCGACAGATTTCATGAGGGAGATTGTACTTCAAGTTATGGTAGTGTCATATCCATCCGGGAGCTCATTCAAATGATTGCAACTGAGAGGACCCACACAGGGTGGTTACTGGCTTTGCGTATCTTCTAGATGCCTTCCCTCCGTCACCTCATGTGAATTATTGCAAAGAGGTGGATCCACTTCAAGTGAAGTTCTGCATAGCAGATCTTCATCATCTTGAGCGTGGGAGGGGCGGTGTCCATATGTGTGTTCCATGTCATCCGCATCCGGGGTTTCAGCTCATAGAATTGTCTTGCATAGTCAAACCATTTAGAAGTTGTAACACTATTTTCAGTTTTCATCTTTCTCGGTTGCAGCTTCTTCCAAAATAATTTGGGGTTATTTTTCCCAAGGAAGATTACCTCTTCCCTCCTTGAAACCATGAAATCAACCTTTTTCTTTCTTAATATCTGCTTGTAAGCGTTGAGCTTTATGTTATCCTTGTTTGATTCTTTCCAAAATCTCTTTGCCTTTTTGCATTCCTCGTCAAACTAAGCATTAACCAAAGAACAATTTGTTTCAAACTTCTTAATGTTTGCTCTTTTACACTCTACAAATGCACTTCAAATTATTTGTGTTAATTTATAGCTATGAAAATCGTCACTTAAGATATTCTCTTTCTCAAAAAACCTCTCTAACATTATTTTTAAGATATTACAATTTTCTAGAGTCAAAAAAATAATGCTTAATATTACTTTAAATGAAATATCTAGAAAAGCTCATTTCCCACTTATTATTCATGATTTTAATATAATTAATTTATAAATTTATAAATCTAATTAATTTATAAGTTTTTAAATATGTGTGAGTATTAAAAAACCATTTAAAAAAATAAATATTTAATAAAAACACTAATTAATTAAAAATAAAGTTATTAGAAAGTGTAATTTAGTCCATTAAATATTGCAATCAATCAAATATATAGATGCTAATAAATTGGATATTAACAATTTGGATTCGTGCACTATTTTTTTAATTATTTCAATTACTAACTCAGCTCACTACGAGTTGCATTGGTGTATGCAAATCTGACGATATTTATTTGTCACCATATTCATTTTCGTATTCGTTGTTCAGATTGTGAGGAATTAGTTATATATTCCACTATCGTGCATTTTCAGCGCTTGGTAGGCATTTTGACAGTATTTTAATCGAATCAAAGTTTTTAAATGGCCCTCACACTTAGTCCTCAAATTTGAAGGACTAAATATTGGTTTTTTTGGTCTGTAAATGATTTTTTTTTTAAATAATTATGTTTTAACATATTTGATCTGAAATGATGTTTTTTTAAACATGTTTAATAGTAAATAGAAATAAATTATGCAAACTTTGTTAGTGGGTTTTGTTTATAGCTAAATAATATTTTTTTTGGGACAATTACTAATTTTGATTTTCATATAAGCACTAGGCTTGGGATATATAAATAAGACAGTCCAGGAATATAGCATCAACCTTTCACAGAATGATAACATCTCTTTATTTTTGTGGTTTTCATGAGATCATCTTTATCTATCTACATAGTATCAGTAGGCATTTTGATCAGGGTTATATTTGAGGGCAGTTGTTTTCAATTTATATGTTTTTAGTTTATGTTGACATTATACTATATAATATTATATGATATGTTTTGGATATGGATATGGATTCAATATTTTTCAATGTTATTATGGTCTCAAGGCTAGATGTGTTTTTAGCTCAGTTTCGTGTTTTTCTTTTTAGGACAAAGTTGTAATGTATATATTGTATGCAACTTTTTCCTTGATAAAAAGTTATGATTTAAAAAAATATATAGTTTTAAATATATAATTATATTATAAATAATTTATATAAGAATGTGTTTGAAAATTAATAAAGATTTATTTTAATTTATTTTGAAATATATTAAATTTTTTATGGTGAAATATATATATATATTAGTCAAAACCATCTAAGTCTCAAGCTAGGTTGGTATAAAGATATAGGGCTTCATTAAACCATTGGGAGATCCACTAAAATGTTGCATTGCTACTTTTAAGTTTAAAGAGACAATGTGGTGTTAAAAATATTTAGAGGCTAAAAGAAAATTAAGATAGTATAAGTAGGTCATCAGCCCTGCTCTAGAAGATCAAAAGTATCTCTTTGTTTAACTAGTTCAAAGAAAAAAATTAATATAGCCAAGATAAGAACGAACTCTCATGAGCTCCATAGTGAGACAGGTAGTTGGGCAGTTCCTAAAACACCATGGGTGGAAAGAATTGCCATCTGTGTGAGAATATAAACATTGAGGATGAAAATCACTTCCTCTTAGAGTGCCCTGTGTACACCCACATTAGATCTCAGTTTCATAATCTTTGTTGCAATGTCGACCTTCCTATCATTTTAACATGTCAAAATTTTAGTGAGCTCGAGACACTTCTCTCCAAGCTCTTTGAGCATAGGAGTACAATTTTAAAGAAAACTAATTAATTAGAATCTTTAGGTCCGATAGACCAAAGTTTGATCTCAGTAGAATATATATATATATATATATATATATATATATATATATATATCACTTAAATTAAAATATAAAATTTCCAAATATAATTATTACTAGCAATTGCACCACATGTTGCAAAAGAAACGCCTTAAGGCAATAGAATAGAAAAGAGTAGCCTAAAAGAAATAATATGTGGCAGAGAAGGAGCCATTATGAAGGAATGAAAGGAAATTTTGCATCCATGGAAGCACGTCGTGGAGGTTTCAAAGATATTGATGATAAGAGTTATCAACCAGAAAGATTCAGTTCTTAAACTTCGAAGCCTCTTCTTTGCACAATATGTCAGCTTGCAGCACGTCCAAATAAAACAATTGAAGTAAATATGGTAGACTCTGCTAAGGACCCTATAAACCCTAGGCTACAAAAAGGATTTTACAGTATACCTTGCTCTTGTGGTAAAGAATACATCGGTGAAACAGGAAAATCCCTTAGCATTAGACTAAATAACATGCTACTGACCTATCTCGGAACAGAACGACCAAATCCACCTTAGCAGAGCATGTCTTTCATCACATTACATACAAATGGAGGATGCCAAACTTGTCTCTAAAGAGGACCAGAGCCTTTGACATCCCTAAAATCTCTTTACCTTACATAAAAGGAACAACTGATAAAATCTCTAGAATACTTAACAAACATAACATTAAGATTGCCTTCACTCCCCCCAATACTATTTTAAATATGGTAGACTTTGCTAAGGACCCTATAAACCCTAGGCTACAAAAAGGAGTTTACAGTATACCTTGCTCTTGTGGTAAAGAATACATCGGTGAAACAGGTAGATCCCTTAGCATTAGACTAAAAGAACATGTTGCTGACCTATCTCGGAACAGAACGGCCAAATCCGCCTTAGCAGAGCATGCCTTCTCATCCTCACATTACATACGAATGGAGGATGCCAAACTTGTCTCTAAAGAGGACCAGAGCCTTTGACATCCCTAAAATCTCTTTACCTTACATAAAAGAAACAACTGATAAAATCTCTAGAATACTTAACAAACATAACATTAAGATTTCCTTCACTCCCCCCAATACTATTTTAAATATGGTAGACTCTGCTAAGGACCCTATAAACCCTAGGCTACAAAAAGGAGTTTACAGTATACCTTGCTCTTGTGGTAAAGAATACATCGGTGAAACAGGAAGATCCCTTAGCATTAGACTAAAAGAACATGTTGCTGACCTATCTCGGAATAGAATGACTAAATCCGCCTTACCAGAGCATGCCTTCTCATCCTCACATTACATACGAATGGAGGATGCCAAACTTGTCTCTAAAGAGGAGCATTACCTAAAAAGAAAAATCAAAGAGGCCATTGAAATTGAAAAAAAGAAAGAAAAAACAACATAAATCGTGACGATGGACTTATCATTAGCAACACTTGGAAACCCTTATTACATCATACCTCTTAAGACATTAAAACTAATAATAACATAGTATAAATGAAATAGGTCATTAAATAAATAAACAAATTAAAAAGAAAAATATATAAATAATTAAATAAATACAACAAATAAAATATAAATAAATATTTTTTGCTTTTAATTCGGTAAGGTTTAACTAATCTTAATACTTTATATTTCTATTAAAAAAAATTAAAATTAAAAATAAAAATAAATAAAGATAAATAAATAAATCAAATTAAATTAAACAAATTAGAATAGTAGATTAATCAATTATATAAATTAATTTTAAATAAAGACATAATTCTAATAAATAATTACACAATTCAATTAAATTATTTTAATTAAATTAAAATTAGATTAAATTAAAATTATCAATCATCAAAATCGACCTTTATAAACTCCTCTTAATTCACTATTTATTTTTCTATTCTTTTGCCCTATTTCTCCCAACCTTTCAAAGAATATTTGGCGTCTACCCCTGATGATGGACTCACTTAGGAAGTCTGAAACGTTGGGTTATTAAAAAACTCAGAAACAGGTTATTCCTCTCTTCTATAAATTGAAGTAAATACTATCAGATGGTTTTCAATGCATTTATGTAATTAAAATAGAGATAGGAACTTTTGAAGACTAATTCATTGAAAATTAGAAGCATCTTCATGCATGTTGGCATCAACATAAAAATGAAATGATTAGCATATATCATTGCAGACATGGTTATAGTTTTTCATGGATTAGGTGGTATGTATCAGCAAGAAAGGATATAAAATTTTGTTATAAGTAATGCAACATGAACTATTCATAGTCCTTAATTATATACTCAAATTTCTTTCACAGTACTAATCAAGCGAGTAGTCTTTAGTGCGACTTTTTGAAGTCTTTTACGGTGACTTTTTACAATGTAATTTCTCTAAATTCCGGCAGGAATTTATGGAAAAGAGAAGTTTGAATGTTAACTTTGCACAATCGAAGTGCTCTAGAGGTTTTTGAGGGTGCTGAATCCATATATAGAGTCAAAAAACCAGTTTGAATAACAAAACCAAGATTTTACCTCAAAATTTTTCACCAGATTCCGACACCTAAAACTTCAAAAAGTCGCACTAAAGACAACTCCCTAATCAAGTGTCTAAAGAAGCCATTATCACTTCCAAAATCACATATTTAAACATACAAGTTGTAAAAATTGAATTTGTTTCATAAATTTTAATAGAATCATGTGCTCAGATCTAAGATATAGTTATTAAACTCTGAAGCCTCTTCTTGATTGAAAACATATTAAACTGATAAGATATAGTTATTATTTTTATTTTTTTTATTGTATTTTGACCTAGTTAAAGTGTTCATTACATTATGTCATTCTTTTTATTTAATTTACTTTTATTTTTATTTTTGTGTAATTTGACATAGTCAAAATGTTAAACATGACATAACAACATTTCTATCATACCTTGTTGGAGAGAATCCTTACACAAAATCTAATATTTAAATGCATAAATAATTATTTTCCTTTTTAATAGTGTTTTTTATCCATTTAATTTAAATTAATTGGAGTTTAATTTTATGATATAAATTTTATTTAAATCTAACAAATTTTTAATAACATCGTTTTAACTTAAAATTCACCAAAACCTAAATAGTTATCTTAATTTCTCCCTTTAAATAAACTACATTCCACATGAATACCATGGGTCAATACCATGCGCTGTTTTTATAGTTTATTATTATTATTATTTTATTATTTTTATTTTTTATTGTATTTTGACCTAGTTAAAGTGTTCATTACATTAGGTCATTCTTTTTATTTAATTTACTTTTATTTTTATTTTTATGTAATTTGACATAGTCAAAATGTTAAACATGACATAACAACATTTCTATAATACTTTGTTGGAGAGCATCGTGACACAAAAATGTAATATTTAAATACATAAATAGTTATTTTCCTTTTTAATAGTGTTTTTTATCCATTTAATTTAAATTAATTGGAGTTTAATTTTATGATATAAATTTTATTTAAATCTAACAAATTTTTAATAACATCTTTTTAACTTAAAAGTCACCAAAACTTAAATAGTTATCTTAATTTCCCCCTTTTAAATAAACTACATTCCACATGAATACCATAGGTTGTTTTTATAGTCTTTTGTTATTTTATTTTTTTATTTTTATTTTTTTATTGTATTTTGACCTAATTAAAGTGTTCATTATATTATGTCATTATTTTTATTTAATTTACTTTTATTTTTATTTTTGTGTAATTTGAGATAGTCAAAATGTTAAACATGATATAACAACATTTCTATCATACTTTGTTGGAAAGCATCGTGACACAAAAATGTAATATTTAAATACATAAATAGTTATGTTCCTTTTTAACAGTGTTTTTTACCAAAACCTAAATACTTATCTTAATTTCCCCTTTTAAATAAACTACATTCCACATAAATATCATGGGTCAATGCTATGGGTTGTTTTTATAGTTTATTAATATTTTATTTTTTTATTTTTATTTTAAATAGTTATTTTCCTTTTTTATAGTGTTTTTTATTTAATGGCCTAAAACGTTTCAATCGTCTAACATTTTATCCAATGGCTCAGACATGGACACATTGGCAACTAAGGGAGTCGTTTTTAAATAAGAACGCCTTAAGGCTTAATAAATCATTATTTCAATTTTTATGTTAAAACACATCATAACTTATAACCATTATTTATATTTTATATATGTTTCACATCTTTAAATATATTTTATTTTTAATTACATTTTTATTGATTAAATTTATTATATTTTTATATATTTATTAATTATACGTTTTGAAATATTATATTTATTAATATGAATTATTATTATTTTGATTGATTTTAATGTAATAATTGTTTTAAATAATATGTTTAAACAAAATTATAATAACATAAAATATAAATAATAATATAATAAAAAAACTTTATTTTGTTTTTTGGGATTTTTTTCTATTTATTAGTTTGGTTGGATCTTATTTTCTTTATCTATTTTTCTTGAAGATAGATCACCTGAGTTGGCACGGATCCGAAGACAAATTTCAAAATTAAATTAAATGTATTTATAACTCTCTTTTTTTTACTTTTTATTATGATTATTATTATTTATTTAAGGAGCACTACAAAATATTTTTTATATAACAATATCATATATACATATGGATTTCGGTTTAAATTAAAAATAATAATAATAAATAAAATAAAAAATATCCTCTAAAAAGTTAATTTGTCTATTATTTAGATTATGTGGTATATGTGTATTTTATTACATTGAAATATTATATCAAAATTGTACAAATATCATTACATATAGTAGATGGAAAATTTAATTTTGCATGGTTGTAATTAATGTTTGTTGACATAAGTATTTTTGTTTTAATAATATAAATTAATTATTAATAGATTATATATTTTCCTTTTTCTTGTTTTCTTTGCTATAAGTTGAGCATTATTGCACTGAAATATTAGGTCAAAATTGCACAAATATCAATGCAAATTGTATATGGAAAAATCAATTTTGTGTGGTTGTAATTAATGTTAGCAAGTATTATGTTTTTCTTGTAAATCAAGATTTTATCCATTCATCAAAAAGGAGGTACATCAGTACGAAAACGCGGGTAGTCTCACTCTGACCAGTTTTGTTGACTACCATGATCAACATATGGCAAAGAAACATAAATATAACTAGAGACACGGTCCACAACTTAAAAGGCCAAAAGCACCAAAAAACACATAAAACAAGTAAAACACCTGTAACCATGCTAGTCATATGAAGTAATAGAAGTTGGGTTGTCTCGATGTGACAGCCTCATTTAAGAGTTAATTAGCATGAATTTAGTTAAAAGACAATTTATTGATTTTTATTAAATGTGTACTTTTATTTTGAAAAGAAACTAAACAAGAAACACCATTTTGTTACTGAGTTGGTAAAAAGGAAATGAATCTCTTTAAACTGCTGGTAAAGTGTCTAAGAATAGAAGTTGGTTACTTGGGAACAATTAGAGGACAGTTACCTAACCTCCAGGGATAAAATGAAATCCCAGGGGAGGGTTAGGGGTTCTGTGTTTTTCCCTGGAAAGAGTAAGGTGAAGGATTCTCTAGAGCTGTGAAAGAAAGGACAGTTGAGAATAACTTCTGCAACCTTGTATCCAGGTTGACTGTTGGTGGCTGGATTGGCCGTCCAGAGGTCACAACAGGAATTTCACTGTTTCCGTGGTACCAACTGAAGTTCTGGAGCTAGGGGGCAAGTGGAGGACGTGATTGCCTCCCTTGAATGGTTGGGAGGACCACAGTTTTAGAGAAGCAGTTTCCTACAGATAAGTACTCTAGATAGATTTAATTTGAAGCGTTAGGAAAAGTACTGAGACTGTTAAATTGCTTCACATATAAATATATAGTTTTTGTTATATATTACAGAGATTATTATGTGACAGAAAAGACTGCAATGTGTATGCATTATTAAACAGGGATTAATGTATGACAGAAGAAACTGTACGGATTAAATCGTTATGCTACAGTGAATAAATAGTGATAGCTTCGTTACAATGGTATTATATATCCATACTTTAGGAAAAGAGACAGAATAACATATCATGTACGAAGTTTATGTAGTAGCAGTACTGTGAAAGTATGAACAGAACTTATATAAAATCTGACACTAGAATCTTGTAAATAGAACGAACTCCTGCTAAAAGAAAATCAACCCTCGAATGAATCATGTACAGAGTGCCTGATACTTTGGAAACTAGGTAAAGAGCTTATTCATGTACAATAATCATATCCGGAACAGTTAACTATATTAGAAGTGATGGGGAGGGGAAATTAACTGTACATGCATGATGTAGTTTTAGAACAAAAGGGTAGGATTTGGGTTAAATAAACTTACAGCTATTCGAGAAAGCAATGAGCAAAAAGAACAAGCCGAGAGCATTCAAACCTTTTTGGAAGAGAAAAATCAAGAATCTCGCACCGAACTTGTGAAACAGGTTATGGGATAAACCCTACCTGTTTTCCATTCGTTTTTGTTCTCGAAACCTATACACGGCCCAGACTGGCGGTCGGTGCCAAGGAGAGCTATAACAGTGTTCGGGTAGCCGTCAATTCAAGAAGCAGTAAACGAAATATTTTACAGATATTTTTATTTTCAAACACAACGGAAACGAGCGAAGTAAACAAACGAACTGTCGGAAAACTTATACCTATATAGCTATTCTGAAAAGAAAGAAAACAATGAATTTAACTGTGACAGAAAAATAAACCCCAGGAGGGGCGAAATTAATAATAACTTCATATCTGTTACTATTGCAGAAACATTCTCAAAGAAAACCTTCAAGCAAAAGAATATGCTGTACCTAAATAAAATGTTATACAGCCGGTCTCAGGAAACAAGTAGCAGCCCGTAGGCGAGAAAATTACGCATACATTGTTCTTGTAACAAAATACATTACTCCGCATTCTTAAACTACACCGAGATTAAATATAGTTCACTGTATAGACATTGCTTAGAGCTAAAGCCAGATAAACCAAGAGAAAACTCTAGCCGGAGCGTACGCCACGATTCCATACAAATTGTGAGCGGCAGGGTACCTGTTTACCGCGTGAATAAGCAAGTTAGTCACCAAGGGAAAGGTAAGGCTTTGTCCAGTTGAAAAAGGTTAAACCAGAATTTTCACCTGCAAGAAGCCAAGTGGAAAACTGTTAGACGAGATACTCTTAAAGTTTGAAATACGATTTTGTAGAAGGGTTATTCCGGAACATACCTGGAATAGAAGATTAAACCATGTAAACCCTCCATCTACAGGAAGAAAGAAATAAACAGAGGAATTAATGAGTTTTAAGTCGAACCTAACATTCTCTTATGATCGGAAACTTAGCAACTTAAACCAAAAGGCCGAGCGGACATACCTGCAATACTGTTCCAGAGCCTAGAGGCGGAATGAAGCATTCGTTCACGCGGTGTCGACCAGGACAAACCCTGTAGATCTAAAATCATCTCCAGAAGTTCTGCAAGACATTCCAAGACCGTAAGGAATATATATAGCTCTGCAAATGGAGATATATCAGGTAGATGACTGTAGGTTGCACACCTACCAGGCCATGCAATCAGTAGCGCGCCGTGAGCTAGCAGAGCGCCAGGAGCAGAAGAGAGTGGGAAAGACGAAGTCGGCGGATAGAATGCCTTCGGCGTTTCTCGTTTCCCTCGTAAAAATCTGCGGTTACCAAGGTAAGATTACGCGGCAGGATTATCCGCACAGATTCATTGAATCACAAAGCCTGGAGAGTGACACCTGTGCACCGGACTGACGGTCTTGTACCCAAATGGCGGGCATTGAAATTCTTTGGAATATGGAGCTTGGGTGTAGCAAATGCCATTGCATATAAGGTTCTACCGGCGGATTAAAAACCCAATTTCGAGTTGCTCAAACCATTAACAAGAGTTGCAAGGACGCATATGTCAATGCAGATATTTAATATGAATCAATACCAACCTTACCGTAAGATCCTCATTTTAATTATGCGCATAGTAAACGGATCCCAAAGCTACGACATGAGCTGGAGTATAACACATCTCTTAATTTGATAGCGAAGACCATGGTTATACGTTGCAAGTAGTAAATAGATCGTGACATTAAATAGTGAAATGGAAATATTCCATAGAGTTTGTTGTTATGTATGTGCAAGCGCCATGTTGGAATAGTAGTTAAAGGTGACAGAACTGTGTAGTGGAACTATATGCATATATATATATGTTAATCACATGGTAATAAGATTTTACATGTAAATATATATTGCAGCTTATTATTAAATTGGAATAGAAATGTATCTGTTTTGTGATGGTGTAAAAAAAAAATAACTGTAGTAAATATCGTATGTGGTTGTGACAAGTGGTATCAGAGCCCGGGTTACTACACTGGTAACCTAAGGGTCTACTAACAAAACTGTGTATATATTAGTGCACTGGGCAGAACAGAAGATATGGCAGAAGAAACAACATCTCAATTACCACCTGAAGGACTTCAAGGCCCAGCAGTTATGAATCTAGAAATGTGGGTTCAACTCACGGTTGAACAGCACCAGAAAACAAGTCAGTTGCTGGGAGCACAGCAAGAACAAGGTGCCTTTCTGTTAAACAAAGTACAGTAGTTACAAGAGGAGATGTTAAGGGTCCGAAAAGACAATGAAAAGCTATTACAGGATCAGGAAAGGATTCTGAAGAGTATTTCAGATAAACAAAATCAGGAAATGCGACAACCCAGTGCAGAAAGTGAAGTATCAACAGAAGCAGAGGATCAGCAAAACAGAAACAACACCACTGGAAAAATGGACAAGAGTTCCTCTCACAAAAGCAAAAACCATAATAATGAAGCAAAATCAGAAAATCTGTCTGATCAGAAGGATCATAAGAGACAGAAAACTGAACTGCAGGGAGATTTTCTTAAGATTAAGCCACCAATGTTTGATGGCGAGGCAGAAGAAGCAGCTGAAGCATGGTTGATTAACATTAATAAATATTTTTAGGTATATGAGTATAGCAGCAATCTGAAGGCTAGATTGGCTATATACCAGTTACGAGAGAAGGCCACCCTGTGGTGGGAGGAGGTGAAAAACGTCCGCAGCATTAATGAACAAGACATCACGTGGGAATTATTCCAAAAGTATTTCAAGGATAAATATTTAACGGAAAGATTTTATGATGACAAGGCCAAGGAATTCCATGATCTTCGGCTGGGCCAAATGACCATGGATGAATATGTCACTAAATTTACTTCTCTGCTCCACTATGTGCCTTATCTCAGAGAGGAAAAAGCCAAGGTACATAGATTTTTGAGTAGTTTTCCTGCTCCCATGAGGGAGAGAATAGAGTTCGTTAACCCCCAAACGATGGATGAAGCTGTCAGGAAAGCACGCATGTGTTACCAACAATATAAGATGAAAGCTGATGGTGGGAAAGGATGGCAGCCCAAGAAAAATCAAAAGAATGCCTCTACTTTCAGAAGCAGCAAAAGCAGCCACTTTAAAGGAGTAGCACGGAATGCTGGCAGCAAACAGTTTAACAGGAATCATCAAAGGATCAAGTGGCCAGCTGAAGAAAAACTCACAGAAGCATCAAGCAAACCTGAGCAAGGGCAGAATTCTAAACCTTCCCTACAGTGTTGGGGCTGCGGGGAAGCGCACTACTATAAGAACTGTCTTCAATGGAAAAAGAATGAAATGGTGGCCAACTTACAAGAGGCATCTACGGTGGGGGACGTAGCGCGAAATATACCACGTACAAATGCAGCCTTGGAGGATCGACATGCTAACTTCCAACCCACAATGATTGAACTGGAAGGTACTATGCTATCTAAACCTGTCTCGATTTTAGTAGATGCAGGAGCTAGTTTAAGTTATGCAAGTCCTAAACTAGTGGATATGTGTAAGCTAAAAGAATAGAAATTTAAAAACTCCTGGTTAGTTCAATTAGCCACCGGAGCAAAACGCAAGGTGATAGCAAAAATTGCTGATTGCATTCTGGAAGTAGCAGAACAACAGTTGCAGGTGGAATTAAATGTTCTGCCATTGGGATCGTATGATGTGTTATTAGGAATGGATTGGCTAGAAAAACATTGGACCTTGGTGGACTGTAAGGAAAAGACAATTTATTATAGAGCGCTAGATGGTACGCGTAAGGAAATTAAAGGAATTAAGAAGCCTGTGCAATTACGCCCCATAACAACGTCTCAGATGAGCAAGTGTATTCGAAAAGGATGTCAGCTCTACACTATTCAAGTAGGGTATGCTGATTCTAAGGGAGAGACTGCAGAAATAAAGGACATTCCTGTGGTACAGGAATTTCTGGATGTATTTCCAGAAAACATTCCAGGGCTGCCACCTAAAAGAGATATTGATTTCACTATTGAATTGCAACCTGGAGCCTCTCTTGTGTCAAGGGCACCTTACAGAATGAGTATACCAGAGTTAACAGAGTTAAAAATGCAGTTGCAGGAGTTGTTAGATAAAGGCTATATCCGCCCAAGCGTGTTACCTTGGGGCGCACCAGTCCTCTTTGTTAAGAAGAAGGATGGAACTTTGTGGATGTGTATGGACTACCGACAACTCAACAATCTAACAGTTAAGAATAGATACCCTCTACCCAGAATTGACGACTTATTTGATCAGGTGAGAGGTGCCAAAGTGTTTTCTAAAATAGATTTGAGGTCTGGATACCATCAGATTCGAATCAAAGATGAAGATGTTTGCAAAACAGCATTCCGCACCAGATATGGGCATTACGAATTTGTGGTATTACCTTTCGGCTTGACAAATGCACCAGCAACCTTTATGAGGTTGATGAACGACATTTTTCATCAGTTCTTAGACCACTTTGTACTGGTCTTCATAGATGACATATTAATCTACTCAAAGAATGAGGAGGAACATAAGGAACATCTCAGGGTAGTATTGGAAATACTGAGAAAGCATCAGTTGTATGCTAAATTCAGCAAGTGTGATTTCTTCAAGTCAGAAATTCAGTATTTGGGTCATGTTGTGACAGCTGAAGGAATAGCGGTGGACCCTGAAAAGATTAAAACCATCATGGAATGGAGGGTACCGCAGAATGTGGCAGATATCAGATCCTTCATGGGTCTGGTCGGATATTATAGGCGGTTTATTGAAGGGTTCTCTAAGATAGCCTACCCTATTACATCCTTACAAAAGAAGGGCAAGCCTTTCAGATGGACGAAAGAATGCCAGAACCACTTTGAGAAATTGAAACAGCTTTTAACCACGACACCAGTTTTGAAGGTGGCTGACCCCAGCAAGGACTATGTGGTGTGTACTGATGCCAGCAAGGAGGGAGTGGGCGCAGTATTAACACAGGAAGGAAAGGTAATAGCTTATGAATCCAGGAAGCTGAGAGAACATGAACAAAATTACTCTGCCTATGATCTTGAACTCACAGCGGTAGTGCATGCTCTCCGAGTGTGGAGACATTATCTATTGGGAAAAAGGTTCGTGCTCAAAACAGACCATAGC